>CAIGRB010158296.1:72035-111023 GCA_903798255.1 Fraxinus quadrangulata
AAAAAAAAAAAAAAAAAAAGAGGATGTGATGATGAATGAATGAATACCAAAAAAATTGTAAAAAAGAAAATGCTCCATAATTTCAAATTTATTTATAAATTATTTTTCATGTAAAAGTTCCTCATATAGGTTAAAAATAAAGATGATTTTCAAGTGATTTCAATCTTTAAAATTGTCCAAATTCAACAAATAAATAACATGTTTCAACTTGAATTGGGCTCAATCCCAGTTGACCCAAGCTTGATCGATATAGGTTGGATTGAGTTTAAATCATTAAATTCGGCTGGTTTATTTTAGATCAAATCGATCATGTTAGGTTGTGTTTGAATTGGATAAAAAATCAACCAAACTCAAGCCACTCTCAACTCTACATCTTGTACTTTATTGAATCAAGACAATTTATGTAGAGAATTCAAACTTTAGAATGAGTTATTTAGTCTCTTGTATGTCGTCGATTCTCTTCTCATCAAGGACCTTGAAACACTTTTATCTCGAACGTTGATGACATGTTTGGAATACACAATCAATTATTAAGAGTATCATAAAATTAAAGGGAACAATACATATATAAGGTGTTTACTGTACACCATTTCAATTTTAAGTCCCAGTTTGGCTCCCATTATGTGACAATTATAATTTTTGGAATAATATTTTTTTGGAGAATGTATGATTGAAAAAAAAGTAAAAATATTCGATTTATGTATAATATTATTTTATGAAAAATTACGTGGTTGAAAATAAGAAAGAGAATAATAAATTTTTGGGATAGTCGGGGCCAAACACGAGCTAAGAAAAAAGTTTAAAAATTCAAAAGTCAAGTGATAAATAATATATAATATATTTAATAAATATCCATCCTTATATCTCAACACACTCCAATCTCTGTCTAATATCTTGAACATCTCTCTCCAATCTCTCACTACGAACTTTTTCGATCACAGTCCCATCATCCACCCACCACTATCCCCTCTCACAGAAATTCAATAGTACAGATCTCGATAAAGATGCTCGATTCGAGATCCATGAGTACAATATCTCAAGGGTAGCAACTTGTTTGGAATTTTAATTTAGTGAAACATCAACGAGAATTGGTGGATTATTTAATTGAACTTCAACTTGGACAATCGAGAACTACCATAGAGAGCTGGTCTATCCATGTAGTGTAAATTTAATTCATATGTTTGATTTATCATCAAATGCAAATGCTCTGCACCATTGAGTTGTTGAAGAATCCTCTAAAATTTTCGAAATTTTTGAAAGGAACCGTAGGCAACAAAATTGCTGGGCAGACTCCCCTCCAATAGGTTTGACTTGAGATTTAATCTTGGGACAACTAGCACATCTCCTGTAGGCAATTGAATTTGCCTCATAGCTTTTAATTGAGTAGGTTTTATCTTGAGCTATTGGGGAAGAGAAAAAGAAAAGGAGACTATATTTGTATTTCATTGTACTAGTTTTCATTTTTCCTCTGTGACCAGTTCTTTTGAAACTACGACATGTCAATGCAAACTGTTACAAAAGAACTGTGACTAGTTTTCATTTGAATATGTTACAAACTATGACTTGTCAATGCAAACTGTTCTTTTGAATATATAACAGTTCAATTAATCTAATACTTCATTATTTTATGAAATGTGACCTGTGAATTGTTACATGTGCCACGTGACATGTAAACTGTTACATGTGATATCGATCTGTTATGAAACAAACCACTGAATTGAGATGTCGAAGTTATATGGCAAATAGTTAAATATTAGATTAAGTAAAAGAATAATAAAGACAAGAAATATGACAGAGGAAATAAGAGATTTTATTAACTCCAAAATATTGGAGAAGAGAGAAAATTACAATGGATCATATAATTCTAGTAATCTATTTTCTCACACCTTAAAATTGTATAGAATAACCTAATATTTATAGGGAAAGTGTATGGGACGTCCAATCCCTCTTAGTAGAGTTGTTGATGAAGCATGATGTTAAAAAATCGAGTCCAAAACGAAAAAAGAAGAGAAAAAAGCGAAAAACTCGAACAGGCAAGGTGGCGCCGTTCTGCTCGAATTATTATCATAGTTTTTGTTCCCAAATTATTTTCTCCATTCCGAACTCTTCTTCAAGTCCAATATTAATTTCGAAATCCCAATGGGCTTCCAAAAAATAACTTCAAATTGACATAGGACTCCAATAGCATTCCGAACTTGAATTCTTCTTGACGTGTATTTCAATTAGAATTCTTCAATATTTCAACAAGGAATTCAGGTTACACTCAAATTCTGTAACCCGAATTCTAACACGATCCAATGGCCTGTGATCAGTTCTCTTAAATATGTGACTTGTGGACATTGATGCAATATCTTGTGACAAATTCTCTTAGATTTGTTACATATAGACATTGATCTATTGCCTATGCAAAATGACATATGACTTGTGAACTTGAATATGTGATCTGTTATCAGTGCACAAAAATATGTAACCAGCTAATATTGATTCATGACATGTTAACATTGATCTGTAACCTATACAATATGACCTGTGAAGTGTGATCTGTGACATGTGAACTATAACCTGTGATCTGTAAATATAAATTAGTGATTTGTGATTAGTTCTATTTGATCTGTGACCCATGCACAATAACTTGTGACATTTAACAAGTGTAAATTGAACTTTGACAACTGAATCGTGACTTGAAAGAAGGGACATGTGATTTGTGCAAATTGATCACGTATTATTACTCAATCATAAATTCCAAATTTTACAAGTCACAATTTCTTTATCGATCACAATTTATCAAATTAATAGATTACATATTAATATTCGTCCACAAATTATCTATTTTATTGGTTATATATTATTTATTGATCACAAATTAACTATTTTATTGGTTACAATCGATTAAATAATTGGCTACAAACTCTTTTTATACAATCTCAATCAAATCAAATCCAATCTAACCTCACCACCATCACCACCACCACGAACAACAACAACCTCAACATTACGATCACCACACCACCACACCGCCACCACCATTTATAAACCACCAACAAAAATTATCCAAAACTCTGACTAAGCAACAGATCGGAGGAAGAAACTATCCAAAAGTATCCCGAACACTTCATCGTTGATGCGCACAACTGCATCATCGCCACTATGCGTGACGGCTTCTCTGCACAACGATGAGGCTTTGTGTGCCCTATTTCGATGATTGGCGGTTGTGTGAGGGAGGATAAAGAAGAGAGAGTGAAGGGAGAAGGGAGAGGAAGAGAGAGAAGGAAAATGATTAGGGTCTGGGAGTTAAATTTGGTAGAATGGATAGAATTGGATTGGATTGGGTTGGGTTGGGTGAATATTTAAATTATTATTATTATTATTAAAATTTGAATTATCACCTGATTTTTGAATAAAAAATCTTCAAACTTGATTTTTGAATTGGAAAGGTTAGAAATTGTAATTTCCTCGTAATTAAATAATGTAAACTATTGTTAGTTTTCATGGTGGTAGGTGGTCGCACTTGTTGCTAAAGTTGATGTCATAATCTACTCTTAGCAAGTATTGCGCGTTTATGTACTTGTATAGTTGAAAAAATAGACACTAGAACGTTATATAATAATTTAATAACTTTTTTAGTGGTCATTTTCGTACGTGTAATGTATAATATTGTACAATTTTGACAAACAATTTTATTGATAAGTTAGAACTGAAATTAATTAATTAATCCTAATTGCCAATAACAATTATTTTGTTTTCAATCAATCTTAGATTTCTTTCTTATTACGCAACTAGTAATGATCTTACGTTGTCTTATCTTATGTAAGTTTCAAAAATTCATAATTACACTTTAAATTATTCTATCCATTTAGTGTCAAGCTTTAACGTACCTCGAATCCCTTTTTATTTTCAGTGCAAAAATTATTTGAAACTTGACTTATTAAATTAATAATATATTATTACAATCAAGAAAAGAAGTTGCTAGATAATTCTATGTAGTAATTATGTCATCTGCGCGGTAAAAATCAATTTTATTTGATTATAATGCACGAAATACATAAATATACAAATTGTATAAAGTAGAAAGAAAAATAATAATGCTACCCAGCGAGGCTTTTGACATGAACTAAGACACCCATTATGTGTTTTGTCGTGACACCCTCTACACTTACAAGCACCTCCTGTTTAGGGTACTAGAAAATGTCATTGCTTTATAAAAGGTAATCACACACTTGACACGAAATTACGATAAAATTTAGGGATAATTACAGCAAAAGTTTCAAACTTTTAAAACACTAACAAACTTTTCCAAAATCTTTGATTTGTTACCGTCGTTACTCCTAAACTTTTGAAACGATGCAGGTGGGGCTATTTTGGACGGTTTCCTTCCAAATCCGTTATTTAACCTAAAAAATTGATTTTGACCACATTTTAATCAATTTTAAAGGGCAAAATGGTAACTATATATTATTCACATTAAATAATTAAATAACAAACAACGAAATAAATAAGAAATAAAAAAGAGTCAACCCCACCCCAAATGAAACCTCCAACCAAAACCACTTGTTCTTACATGGAAAAGCTGTTTATTCATTTCTAAATAACTGAATAATTGAGAAATAAACGATAACAAGGGGAGGTGGTTTTGGTTTGGGGTTTCGTGTGGGGGTGGGTTGACTTTTTTTTATTTCTTTTCTTTTCTTTTTTGTTTATTATTTAATGTGATTAATAAATAGTTACCATTTTTGTCATTTTAAAATTGATTAAAATGTGGTCAAAATCAAAATTTTGAGTCAACTGAAGGTATTTTGGATGAAAACCGTCTAAAAGGGCCCCACCTACAACGTTTCAAAAGGTTATAGGTGACGATTGCAGCAAATCAATGTTTGTGAAAGTCTGTCAGTATTTTGAAGGTTTTGGACTTTTACTACAATTATCTCTAAAATTTATTAGAGGAATCCTAAAAATGATTTTTACACTTTTTTTCGTTTAGAATTCGTTGTTCACGTTACTCGAAAAAATGATTGAGCGAACAAATTGAAAAGAGAACAGTAAATTCGTAGGTTATCAAGAGCCATAAAACTGAAAGAAATCCAACGGTTGATAGACACCCTCCGCGGAAACATGCAGCCGCTATTGCCCAATACATTGGAATCTTTATATATGCACCCTTCATTTCTCCTTTACAAGTTCTCTCTCTCCATTGGGCTGTAGTTTCAGTTTCTTGGAACCAAACCAGTCTTCTTTTTTTATTATTGTTTTTCTTCATCTTAATTTGACCTAAAAATTTTCGAGTTGATCCAAAGAAATACTGATAACACTGCCCAAAAAAAAAAAAAAAGAGAGATGAGTTGCAATGGATGCCGGGTTCTTCGAAAGGGATGTAGTGAGAACTGTATTTTGAGACCTTGTTTGCAATGGATTGAAAGCTCTGAAGCCCAAGCCCACGCCACTGTCTTTGTGGCCAAGTTCTTCGGCCGTGCTGGCCTCATGTCCTTCATCTCCGCCGTGCCGGAAAACCAAAGACCCTGTAATATAACACAAAATTTTATTTATTTAAATTACGTCATGGAATTTGAACTAACTGAAACTTGTGTGTGTATATGTGCAGCTGTGTTCCGGTCCTTGTTATTTGAAGCAGCTGGAAGAACGGTGAACCCTGTGAATGGGGCGGTGGGGCTTTTATGGACAGGGAATTGGCACGTTTGCCAGGAGGCGGTGGAGACCGTCCTCTGTGGTGGTGCGTTGAGGCCAATCCCGGAGTTTACCAGCAGTGATTCAGTTGCTGATGATGCCGATCCATGCCTGTATTCACGATCCAAGCATCTAAAACGCCATCGTTTTCCAGATGAACCTGCCAAGACAACTCAATTAGCTGATCTTGATAATAGTTTAATACCATGTATACAGAGTAAGAAAAATAGCCCTCCACCGGAGAAGCGGCGGCTCGGAAGTCCGATGAATTCTGAAGAATCAGTCACCACTTTTTGTGGAGATCAGCTGGCAAGTGAACCAAAGCTTCTTAACTTTTTCAAGTAGGTTTTAGTTTTTTGTGTTTTGATTAGATTTTAGTTTCGTTTAGTAATCAGTCGAGTCTACCAAACATGTCACCATTTTTCTCGGGATCTGATTCCAGCAAGTTTTGGAGATCATTGGCACATGATATCCTTTTTTTTTCTTCTTGATAATATGTATGGAATGAAAAGGAGGGGAACAGGAAAATTTGCTAGTGTTTTCTTCGATGGTGTGACATGTTGAAATATTGCAAATAAAGATTAGTCTTTCCATTGAGCAAAAAGTATTCTACCCAATGACGATGTATAAAATCGACTACATAAATATTTTCCCCGTCATCCCGTCACTTTAGTTCTTTGCTGTAGAAAGATTCAAAACAACTCAATTACTGGCACTTACAAGTTATGTAGATTTTTTAGAATAAATTTTGTAAAAATTGATTATTTTGGAGAATGTATGATTAAAAATGAGTTTAAAAAATATCTATACCAAATATGGACTTAATTATCTTAGTTTTAGTCTCATTAAATCAACTGTATGCCAAAATAACAAGTTGTTGACCCTGAAAAGATTTTATTGACAAAGTGATCTGACGTCTCAATACAAAAAGTTCGACAAAATAAAAAGTATTATAGTACGTCGTCCTTCATAGACCCGTCTACACAATATTCTAGTCATGGAAACAAGCTACTTTGATTGGAGGGATCGATCTTGGTAGGGTTTTGATATTTTGCATGCTTGGCAATTCATAGTTATCCAAATGAGCAAAGAAAATTATTGGACGTTTCTTGAAAACACTATCGCCCGCCCTCCCCTTTCTTTTTCTTTTAAAAATAAATTACGTCATGGTAATTCTTTAACCAAGTTGGGTTTTGGGGTCTCTGGTCGGTCTTTGATAATGTTGTTTTGGGACCTTTGGGAAGAGAGAGAGAGAGAGAGAGAGGTGGCTTTTGAAGGAATTAAAAGGTATGACTAGAAACGAATTTGGTCTTTAAATAATGAATTATTGACCAATACATTTTGCTTTCAACAATTAGGTGAAAATGATTTTTTTTTCTTTTTTTTTTGGGAATTTGGACTCAATTAATTTTAACGCTCGAATCATGATATGAAATAAGTCAAAAATTTCGATAAGGAACTTTTTTTTTCCATAAAAATGCAGTTGTAGTATTCAGAAATAGAGATACTCACGAATCTATGCTACTAAAGGGCTTCTATTGTTGCATCTGAGTTACTGAAATTCTTGCTCCTACACTGTCTTTGATTAGTCAGTTTTTTCATGAGAGAATCCACTCAGAATGCCAATGGATCGTGTCAAGACTTACTGTTGTAATTCTTAGCTAATATACTAAGTTGACACGTATAAAAAATTATTCTGTAACAAAATTTGTGGTAATGAATTTTGAATTTTGAAACAGGAAAAAAAGTCACTTATAATAGTATTCACTCACTTATTTAATTCTCTACGTGGACAAAATCTTTGTATATGATTCTGATGTTAGATTGCAGTAAGAAATGGGTCACTAATTTAAAAACAAAGAAACATAGATGTGAAGTGGAATATGTAATTGATGGGGCCGTACATTAGAGTTTAACCAGGGGCGGATGCAGGACTTTAAAGTTAGGGGGGACACAATCGAATTTTCAAAGAACTTGGGAGAAATTTTACAATCGAAAATTTACGTCCAAAAAAATCATACCCTATGTAATTTTACATCCGAAAATTAATATGAGATATGACTTTTTCGAATGTAAAATTTCGAAAAATTTTGATGTCATATTTTATATAAAATTTCCTAATAAAATAATAAAAATTACATTGAAAAATTTGTATCGCAAAAATAATAAATGTTAATAAAATAATTGAATTTAAAAAAAAAAGCTAGTTAGACGTCTTTCTTTATGACTCACGTTTAACGTATTTTTAACTATTTTCGATATTTGTTTGGACTATTTGATATGCCCATAATTTAGTTCTCGAAATAAGCTTTGAGATGACATAAGTAATTTGTAGATCGATTAGCTTATGATCGTCGAAGAATTTTTAAAATTAATATGTTATCGAAATTTAAATTTATTGTGATTTGCCCCCATTTGGTGAAGATTAAAATCAAATTTTTAGTAAATTTTGATAAAAGTTAAAACAATTATGGATTCAATGAAATATGTTATTAAAATTAATTGTTAACTTTAATTTAAATTTAAATTTAAATTTCAATTGATACCAAACATAATTNAAAGTTGGGGGGCACTTGCCTCCCCCGACCCCCCCCCCTCCCCGGGTCCGCCAGTGAGTTTAACGTACTAATATGTTGTACACTTTTTCGAGATCCGGAGCGGGAGCTATCGAGGTGGAAATTTTAGGTGTTATAGGAATATTTTGAAAAATTCGAACATTTATTAGATTATCAAGGGTAATAGGGCGACATTCCATTTGGTGAATAATTGTTGAGAGAAAATCGAGAGAGATGTGAGTTCAAAACATAATTTAATTATGTTCTTTGATATAGTACAATTTCGACCAAGGATATGGTGCAATAGCTTTCACATTGAGGATGAAGCACATTATGCCGTGTGTTATTCTTTCTTTCATTTTCTTATTTCGTGTTTTTACTTACTTTTGAGATAATACACACTATTCTTTTAATCCATATATTTATGTTATGTATACATGAATGCTTGGAATTTGTGTGTGTATGTGTACCGTGTATGTGTTTGATGGCGCACGTACATTCCAAGCTTCTTGGATCTACATAGAGCATTAAACGACACCCAATTTGCGTTTCAACACAAATCTATTTGGGTCTACTTTTTAAACTATTAACTCATATTGTTAAATTGTACTGTTTGGCCGATTCAACTTTGACAATCAATTTCGTATATTTGTATATGGAGATGATGGCATAAAACTTAGGTAGAAATTAAGAACTTTGATAACCTAAAATGATCGGTTCTTAAGATTAAAAAGTAGATGGTTACTATCCTTGATGGATTTCTTTCCATTCTCTTGTTTTTCCATTGAGTTTAAAGAAAGAAAAAAAAAAAAAAAAAGATTTTAGGGGAAAATATGTTGGTTTACAAAAAAGAATTAGGCCGGAAAGGGACACTCATTTTTTATTAGTTTTACAATTTTGCGTAGTGTAAGCTCGATCAAATCCGTGGTGAATGAGTAACTAAAGTTCTATCTTGATAGGAGTCAATTAGATGAAAATGAGTGGTGAATTTGAGTCAGTCGAGTGGGGGTGCCTAAAGTTTATGGTGGAAGAAATGGGAGAGAGGAAAGATTTGAGGGAAATGGAAAATAAGATGATTGTGGTGTGGTGTGGTATTTTTATTTTCTTTCAATTAAGGCTGTATTTATAAAGAAAAAATGTCTTTTAATTGGTGCGTTTATAACAAATAAAAATCCCGTGACAATATAACTACTATTTGATAACTCAAGAATAACTAATCAAGAGGGGAGTGAATTGGTTTTTGAAACTTTTTCAACAGTTAGTCTAAAAACTATTTAATACACAAGATATGAACGCAAAGTGTAATAAATATGGAAATTCGATAACTTAATTCAAATATTGTTACTTAAGTAGATATAGCACAATGTAAATAGTAATTTAAAGTTAAGTGCAATAATGTAAAGATGACAAACGAATTTAATGTGGTTCGATAAACAATGTATTCTACGTCCTCGTTATCAAACTTTCCATTACAAGTAAGACCAGATGCACTGTAATTGTAACTTACAAACAAGGAGTATCAATTCTTAAGTGACTTATAACAAGGAGTACTTATCTTTATGTTACTTATAACAAGGAACACCTATCCTTAACAACAATCGAGTTTTTACAAGGCTTTCGAAACACCAAAATATAAATGATAATTTTACACTTGAAAGAACCCTCTTAACAAATAATATAATTAAGTCAAGTATTTAGAGAATTATGATAACACTTAAATAGATGGCAAATAATAAAGTTCAAGTATTTATGTTATAAACTTTGATGAATGATGGATAATGAAATAGTTTATATGTTTGTAACTTTTCAACCAATGATCTCTCTTAACAAATAATACAAATTAAGTATGAAGAGAGATTTGCATTTCAATATAAGTGTTGGTAAAGAAAAACTCTATCTAGAATTGAAATGAATTTGAGAAGTTTTCTTGCAAAATAGAATTCTTAATAAAATAGATGAAACTATTTTATCAATCAAGAGATTCTTTTTAGTAAATGAAATAAAATATGTATTCAAGTAAGCTCAATGATTTTCAATAAATATAATCTCTTAATTACTCTTGTAAGTTGTTGAAATTGAATACAAAAGAGATGACTATTTATAGATCAAAAGATTGAAAATCAGGAAATTTCAGTTGATCAATTTCGATCGATCGAAGTGTGAACAGTCGTTGTAAAATTCAAACCGTTGGAGTTTCGACCGAGACTTCAGTTGATCAATCGATTAACCGGTTTATACTTCGATCGATCGAAGTATATAGATTTTGAAATTTAATTTTTTATATCAAAATGTTCATTTTTCCAAAATCATTTTTATATGAAAAAATATTTTTATGCAAGTGATGAATTATGAGAAATAGTTTGAGATTTATGCACTTGCTAAAAATCGATGAGTTAATACCTTTACGTATAAATTAAAGTTTCGATAAAGAAATTCTAAACTTTAATTTTTAAAGTTCTTGTTATCTTTGAGTCTCTTTTGATTGCTTGTTCTTCAACGAATGACGATTTGAGTTTTTGAATGCTTAAGAAGATTTATTCATGAAAAATTCAAGAAACAAGACTTGCTAGAAATATAAGTGTATTGTTTGTTATAATCAAAACAAGTGGAGTTATATTGAATCATAGGTCAACACTTTTTACTTTTCTTTATTCTATTTTTGTCCCTAAAGAAATATGACATGTGAAACTAACTTTGGACGGTTACGGTCCATTGAGGATCGAGGTGCACACAAGTAATAGGTTGTGGATTTAAATTCCAAAAGAAATAGAATGAGGACCTTTTTGCTACTAATTATATTGATTGGGGAGTGATGCAGCATCTTGTAGACCATGATCCATGGGATGCTTGAGTTGATTCATTCATATCCAAAACTATTGGTCTTCAGTCTCCGAAAACCACTACTCTACTGATGAATACCTCATAGCTTTGATCTTACATGTGCATTAAATTTGACACTGTTATGAGGTGATCAATTTTTATATATTACTTTTAAATACACTTTAAACAATCAATGACTCTAATATTGACACATAATGGAGTGTCAAACTTGTTGTACACTAAGAGTATACAAAAAGCTTAATTCGATCTATTAAGTGCATGTCATGCTAAGCTTAAACAAAAAAATAAAGGGAAAAGTACATAATTATAGAAGTTTTAAAAGACAATTTCACAAATAAGAAATGTGTGATTTTCTTTTTTCAAAAATCAGATCGTCACATCTTATGACTTGTGATAAATTTTTGTAACCTATAATTTAATTAAATAAGTCATGGTCACAATACGTATAATTTATGATTACAATCGCATACTAGTTACAAATCATACGAGATCACAATCACATAGGCACAATATGTTAGTCACAACCTTTATTTTAATCACAAATCACATATTTATTATGTCACGTATTATATATTATTCACAAACGATCCAATTAATTGGTTACAATCAATCTTCATCTCGCCTAACTCACCCCACTCAACCACCACTAGCACCACCCAAATTTTCGTCATTGTCACCACCACCACCACCTTTGACACCTCCTATTCATGACCATCACCACAACCACATGCACTTCTAGTCCACCTGCACTAGGTCACAAATTACACAAGTAATTGGTCAGAGTCATTACTCTTCTCACCCCACCGTTGTCGAACCTATCACTCCTCAACCGCAGATAGAAATATGGCTCGAGTATGCTTTATGAATCAAAGATGAATCAGTGGAACACTGAATCACTCCTAAGTCCACCCTCTGCATGACGTTTGATCCAATCACGCTTTCAATTGTTGAAGCCACTATTAGATCTCACATCCAGATCGACATTCACTATTAGAATATGAAGTAGAAAAAAACCGATTAAGAACTTTTTTAGTCACAAACTTTGATTGGGGTCACCGTCTCCTCTACGGCCAGGTCAAAGGAATAAGATGGGTGGTGACAAGTGAAGTTGGAAGACGCTTTTTCGAATCTGAAAATTTAAGAAAAAATGGATAAATGATAGGGTGGCGTGGAGTGATGTGATGTGAGATGGGGTGTACGATGGCCGAATTGGTCGTGATCGGAGTTGGCTTGGCTGGAAGAGGTTGGGATGGGGTTGAGAGAGAGACAAATTGTATATAATTGTTCTTGTACATGTAGATGGATTATATTCGTACATCGTACATGATTGATATCATATTCATAGTGAGCAGGATATATCTTGTCCCTCAGTGAGGTGGCAAAACGATAGGGTCTAAAATACTCGTAAGGTGCTAAGATCATAGGTGTGAGTGTAATTTCTTCAAAAATAAATATGTAATCTATTACAAGAGATAATGTTACCAACAAATATATAAGTTTACACATCGTATTTTGCCTAAAAATTATGTTACCGGTAAAATGATGAAAAAAATATTCCATCCCACTTATATAAATGTTGTCATTTTTTGCTAATTTATAATTACAAGGGACAAATGAGTGTGTACTCTTTAAAGAAAGTTTTGGACTGAAGTCGTCATTACAAACAAGATACGTTAATTAATAGAGGTTTGATGACAAGAATGCGATAAAAAAGTAAGAAATATGATTGTGACAACGAATAACGATTAAACGCCTCTCATTCAATTAAAATGTGTTGCTTTTATAGAAGAATATAATGTAAATATAGCTCGCCATCTAAAAATTGTCTAGCTTCTTAGGGTAAGCGGGTGACAAATTTGTCTTGGACATAATTCAAAAAGTGAAGCTTCAATGAAAATTGAACCGAGAGATTTCAATATTGAACTGTAAACAACATCTTTAATTGCTTTGCTCAGTTTTCTAAGAACAGTTTTTCAATTATAATCGAATATATTTTCAAATCAATATGTGAGTCGATCGATTGGTTCGATTTTCAGAATATTATATTTAGTTCCCCGTTTGGTTTTAATAAAACTTAATTTTTTAATAAATTTTGATTAAAATTGGTGAACTATGCGATTTGAAAAGTTGATAAAAATTATGAATTCTATTAAATGTATTATTAAAAATAAGTTTGAGTGAAAAATGAATTTTACGAAAGACCACCCAAACAGGAATTAGTAGTCGTTCGGGACAAGTCCTGTTTGGTAGTTGGTAACAAATTGCCATAATGAGTGGAAAGCCAACCAAAGCCTATAGCTTTCTCCTCGTACACAACACAAAAACACAAGTTGATCGTCACAAAATTTTGCCCATTAGTCAGTTGTCAGGGATTCCCGCACACTTGTAAAATTTACGCACGTGCCTTTTGACTCTTCTATGACTTGAGAAGGAGACCCTTCCAAACATGCCCTAATCACTTTCTCTATCCTACTTTCTCTCTCTAACAACCCTGAACTTCGATCACTTCTGCTCTCAAAATTAATTCAATCCCTTCAATATTCTAACTGGGTTTGCTTAATTGAATGAGGTCAGTGTTTTATTTTCATTATTTTGTTGCTTGTTTATTTGATTAGTTTCATTGGATTTTCTCGTTTCTTGATTGATATTTTACGAAAGGGCTGGATGCATAAGCTGAAAAATTAACTTGAAATCCAATAAAGTTTTCTTCTTGGCATTTCTTTTATAATTCGCGAAGGTTTCTTGAGTAATTTTATTGTAATTTAAGCTTATGGTGTGTTTAATTTGTTTTGTCTTTGATGTATAGAATTTGGAATCTAAATTAACTAATTAAGTAATTCAAATTGTTTCGAAGCTTGATTTGTACATGGGTTTTTGCTATTTTTTCAGAATTTAGTGTTCCGTCTCGTATCAGCAGCTGTGCTCATCGAGGTTGACTTTTTGATGGAAATGGACAAGAATTAGGGTTTGGGATCGAGAAAAGAAGTATCAAGTTTTTGGAGTTTGTGTGTTTTCTTGTTTTCCCCAATTACTTTGGATTTTGATGGTAGCTATGAATTCAGCACCGGAAATGCCAGTAGATCGGCATTGTTTCCGAATAGATACTTCAAAGTTAAAACTTCAGATTGAGAGGAAGCTTGGCCGGCAGAAGTCGGAGAAATATTTTAATCTGTTGAATAGGTTTTTAAGTCTCAGACTCAGCAAAAGAGAATTTGATAAGCTATGTATTGAGTTGTTGGGGAGAGAAAATATCTCTCTTCATAATGGGCTTATTCGAGCAATTCTCAAGAATGCGAGTGTTGCCAAGAGTCCTCCACCTAAATGCCGCAAAGCCCAAGCTCCACCAAATATTAAAGTGCCGAATGGGTATCAAAGAAGTAGTCTTCAATCGATCTGTAGAGACACGTTTCCTCAATCTCCTAGGAAGGGGAGAACTCCGGCCCCTCGAGATCGCAAGTTCAAGGACAGTTCGAGCCCACTTGGGCCACTCGGGAAGGTTCAAGAGCAGCAGAGTGCTACTGAGCTGCTATCTTTGGGTAGCCGACCTCCGGTTGAGGTTACGTCTGTGGAAGATGGTGAAGAGGTGGAACAGTGTGCAGGAAGCCCCGGAATTTATAGTAGAAGCCCTCTTAGAGCTCCTCTCGGTATCTCTCTTAATGCAGGAGGTACAAGGAAGGTATTGCTTAATGAATCACCACCTTACGAGAACTGCTGTACAACTGGGGAGTTGCCTGATACCAGTTCTTTGAGGAAGAGGTTGGAACAGAAGTTTAAGACAGAGGGTATGAATGTCTCGACGGATTGTGCGGGCTTGTTAAACAATGGACTGGATGTGTTTTTGAAGAGGTTAATAAAACCCTGCCTGGATTTATCTGCTTCAAGGTCTGAACACCAGCTGGATGATAAAGTTCCCCATCAAGATATGTCTGTTAAAAGTAAGATGGGGACCACTTATGTAAAGAAGCCCAATAGATCATTTTCTTTGTCAATGCTGGATTTTCAAGTTGCGATGGAGTCGAATCCCCGGATACTTGGAGAAGATTGGCCAGTACAACTTGAGAATATTTCCTTTCGTGCATCAGATTATTACATGGCAGAATAGTCCGTGATACTTGTTATTGTAACACTAGAAGCTCTTCTAACGGTGCTGTTGACGGAATTCATACGATCCATAAGTGGTTTAAAGCTATGAAATTTTTTGGAGGAAGTTGATTAGATTGTATATACATCACAAAGCTGATTATTTCTAATGTGGGTCATCTTACCTCATAAAGTAAAAGGATGGATACTAGTAAGATTGTAGTGATGACATATAGTCCGATAGCTTTCTTTTGATAATATAATATCTTGTTATCTCATTGGCCTTTTATTTGTTAATAAATATTATTTTTTCTTGTTGAACTTCTTAAGTATGATTTCATTCAGGATGATATCCTCTTATTTTCTATTTAACTCGCATTCTGTTTGTTAGCTTGTAGAATTATCTCATCTGGATGTCCTCTCTGAAAATCAAGTATCGGTGTGTATTTCTTTTAACTTTGTGCTGGCTCGAGTCCATACAAGTTCAGGTGTAATCTGTCTACAAATGCTTTACAAGTTTTGAGTAATGCTATTGGAAGTCTATCAAAGAGAATATCACAGAGGGTGTCTAATGGAAAAAAATCATTTTCACAATCAGGCTACTTCATGAAAATTGTATGTTCCGTCAGATCAACTCTGTCACCAATGACAATTCCCTACGATCATACATTGTTTCAAGATAGGTGTGTCTGTCTGCAGGATACGCTTGACAGGTAAATCTTCAACTACTTCCTGCAGTACATACCCATATTAATCTCTTTTCTTGTGGCTACAACCAGACGTTGCTGCTGTAACTAGGAGCAGATCAATAGATTTGGCATCAAGATGCCATATTTAGCTTTGCTTATATATTTTGTTTAACATGAATCTTGTAGCGTACCATATAGGGGTTGCTTTTGGTAGGATTATTGAGGTTTTGCAGTTTTTGCTCTCCTCTTTTTGTCTATAGAGAGTGACTTGATTTTGGACACTTCATCCACCAGTCAAGAAGCTTAAATTGGCAGAAAAAACTGAAGTGGACGAGAGAAAAGTCTAACTTCTTGAATCTGTGCCAAGTGTCCTTTTAAGAGGGGTGCAAGCGTGGCATGTAAAATAGCACAATATATTCAAGAACCTCGCTTTTCGAGTTCTTACTATGTTCCCTTGTTCTGATATGGAGTTGGGACCTGGTATTACTTCTTCCATGGAGAGAGGCAGTGAAAATAACCTGATCGCTGTTTAGAGGTGTAAAACGGGCTGCGCTGTCCAAAAGCTCAGCGTGGTCCATGCCTGGCCGCCCTGGGCTTGGGTGGCCCGACCCAGATTTGCACCCTTTGTCATGGCCATCGAAAAGTTGGCATTGAGTTCTGGGCTGATCTTCCACATCTCAACCTGTAATAGATCAGTATCTACTGATTCCACACTGTTGCAAACTGTCATGGCTTGTACAGAATGTAGTTCTATGTGCTAATCAACGTTACAATTACATTTGCTACTTTGCAGGGTTTTAGAGTAGGTTGCCCTGTTAAAGATTGATCTGGTGATTACATTTAAAAAAAACTGCGCATAAAACAGTGTAAACTGTTATATATCTCATTCAATACCATAGAATCCACTTTTTTTTTCCTAAAAAATTTTTCTTTGATTTTTACCGTTGTGAGTTTGGACTTTACCGATTCATGATTTTTTTCTAGTTTACACATGATTCTTGCTCATAACACAATGACTCGGTTCATTTTGTGGAACTTGAAGTTAAGTGAGAAGGATCCCTTCATCGTATCTTCTCTGATGAATAGTGTTGACACCTGAAAATAAGTCAATAGATGCTGGGTCCACTTACGTCAGATCAAGTACGATTCCAGCACATTCTTATCGGAATAACAACGGTAACAAAGAGGAATTGGATGCAGGATGTACTTTGCAGTGAGAGACAAAAATGTTCGAGACGGATAGAACAAAAGCAATCGCGCTAACAATGATCGTCATGTTAATCAAACTAATATATGTAATAACAAACGGGAATATGTGGAAGGATAGATATAATATGCATTGAAATCTTTGTGTTGTATATCGAGATTTACAAGCATACAAAGAAGATAGAAAACCCAAGTGTTTGTATATCTCTCTCTCGAGTTCAAGTGTGTGTTTTTAATTTTTTTGATTGTCTCCATTCTAATCAATCATCCAACCCCTTTTTAGTTACAAAGAGACCCTATTTATACTACACTAGCCGACGTGGTAATCGTTGGATCAGAACCACGTGATCTCATCTCCCTAATGGGACGTCACATCACTGTCTATTCAAGCAATTAATATATTGACAAAATGTTAGCCGCTCTATACAATAGGCTGATATACTGACAAACTTTATTACAAAAGTTACATCAATCACTTCTAGAAAATCCTCAAATGTATTACAAGGAACAACGTCGGAATCGCGAGCTTCGGAGGAGTTGAGAGCCTCGGAAGAATCTTCGAAGTGGTCCTCTAAGTGGAGAGCTTCGGTTTCTTTCTTTGCTTCCTTAGGTAGCTTCGTTTTTGAGGTAGTGCCTCAGCAAAGCACTTTGTCCTTGCGATGTAGAGACTTCGGCTTTGTTTGACTTCCTCATATTTTGATCTCATGGATTTTTGTTTGACTTTCTTGTTGACTCCCTACTTACATGGCCTGCCACGCGGCACTTTTACTTTGTCTCGGAGGCAACGTGTAACAATAGTCTCCCAATTCTAGGTATGATTATTTATGTAATGTATGAACTTGAAAATAATAATAATAATAATAATAATAATAATAATAATAAAATTCTGTAGGGTGGTGGTTTTTTACCATACCCTACCACAATAGTCCCCTAAGTCTAAGTATATTTATTCATGTTATGGTTAGAATTTAGAATATACCTGACTCGTTCAGACCTTAGGTAAGTGTTGTCCAAAGTGGTTGCGAATTCGAGGTTGTATCTTTAGAGGTATTCTTACATATCCGAGGCTCTGACTGAAGTATTTGATGTGAAAAGTGTCAGAGCCTCATGGAGCTTCGAATTTAGTAATTACGAAGCGTTTCATTTTAATAACTTTGAGAAACATGAGGCATCCTCAATTATGGTGCCTCAATGATTTGATGTCGTGGTGCATTTCCAAGAAAAGACAGTTGAAGCGGTTCATCTCCCAATAAACGCAACCGTCGTCCTATTAAATGCGTAATGATGGCTATCTCCCATGTATTTTGGCGAGTTTTAGGAACATGAAGGCGTGTGGCATCGACGTCCTAATCTGGGCAGTAGAAGATGAAGCGTTAGACGTGGTAAGTGGTTCGGATTAAAACTTCTAAATGGACGGTTGGATGACCCGGATCAAGATCCAACGGCTGGGATTAAGTGGGTCTGCCTATAGAAGGCACAAACTTTTTGGGAGAATTGTTTCTTACTTTTGCACGAATCTTTGTCTCTTTTTCAAATTTTCCAAATCTCTAAGTCTTTCCGAGAACTCTTCGAGCTTTTCTTCTTGAAATTCTTCTAAGTGTTCTCCTTTTCTTTGAGTTTCTTTCTTCTTGCCTCTCATTTTTTTTTGTGATCTCCAGTGTTCCTTCCCTTTCAAGTTCTTTGAGAAACTCGTAAGTAATTTACTTTTGTAATATGTGAAAATTTTGAGATAACCTGTAAATCGATGGCTTCTTCCAATTCTGCTAGGGGGAATGTAGATATTAGTGACTTGGCGAGTGGGATGGGTTTTACAGTCACCAACACGGCTGGCCTAGTCATAGCCGTTGACGCTGGACGAGGTGCCTCAATTTATGGGATGGAGATGGGGATGACGACATAGCCTGGGGGACAGTTAAAATCCCATCTTCTGTAGATACCACCTATTTAGCCAATCTTAGGGAGTATAGAATCCCTTACGACATCAAACTTATTTTTCCGTCTCCTAATGTGCAAGCCTACTACCCTAGGCAAGGCTGTGTCACCGTTAGTGAGTATTTGTTGAAGGCTGGGCTTCACCTGCCGATCCACCCTTTCTTTAGAGCTGTCCTTACGTTATACGAGCTAGCTCCTATCCAGCTCGTTCCTAATGCCTGAGCCCAATTGGTAGGTTCCTACTTCCTTTGGAAGGAGGCTTCCTTGGGTGAGGACATGCCACTGCATGTCTTCCAAATGGTATACCAACCTCAATCCTTAGGAAAAGGGGACTCCAGGGGGTGGTATTAACAGTGTCCTTGGGGTTCACACTATCCCTTTATCGTAGGTCTGCCTTCCTCCATCAAAGGGTGGAAGGAGACCTGGTTTTGGGATAGGGAAAATGGCAGGAGTGTGAGGGTGACCTCATTCCACATGTCAAAGTCCCGACCTCATACTCCGACGCTCGTGAGTTCATTTTCTGCTTTTGTGATTTTTGAACTGACGAGGTCTGATATTTACATTTTTTTTCTATTTTGCAGGGTCGGTTGAGCGGCTCGAGTTCACTGAGTGTGATTGGGACACTCTTACTAAAGTTTACAAAAAAACCCTTGGACTTACGTGATTTTGGCCTTTTGATCCAATCGAGCCGTTTCTTCGAAGATTTTGGCCTAATGGCGAAGAGGGGTAAAATGTCTTCACAGTTGTTCATTTCTTGGTTCCTTTTAATGAGATTTTACTGACCTTGTTCGTTCATGACTAGTAGATAATTTTAGTAAAAGGAGGCACCCCATCCCGAATATGGCCACCATCCTCGTCGCCACATCCACTTTAGGGAAGGGGCTGAAGCCCTCATCTACTGGATGAAAACAGGTGAGAGATAAAATAGAGAGGGTCAGCAAGGAGGCTACCTTTCATCAGGAGAGACGACCCCCTATGCTAGATAGGGGTAAAAAAGTGGTGGAAGAAGAACCTAAGAAAAGGTTTAGGATCCCGAGCTCTAGTGGGGCGGGCGGTTCAAGGGACATCCATCCCCTCTCGCTTTGAGGTCCTAGAGGGGGAAAAATTGTTGGGCAGCTCTACGGCTGCAGCCTCTGGGGGACAGAAGAGGCCAACTGTTGTGGAGCCGTAGAGGCAATATTTCGCCAAGAAGGCCAGGACTTGTAGTGACCATCACTTTAGAAGCTCCCAAGTCCAAATCCGCCCTGGCCACATGGAAAAATGAGCTCGAATATGAGGGTCTTGCCTTTCTTCCTCCTGAAGTCCAAACGGCTACAACAACCTTTCACAAGTACTGGACGGAGAAGTGGCAATCCTTCGTTGAAAAGAGTGATGCAGTCGACGTCGTTGTCACGATGGTAGCCCAGGCGGGGATGGCCTTTAGCATGGCTATAGAGACTGAAGCCCTTTTTAAAAACCTTCAAAATAAGAACCGGTGTTTCGTCAATAAGGCCTCTCAGGCTGAGGAGGCTGCCAGTAAGGCCAAGGCGGAGGTGGAGGCTTGAAGAAGAAAAATGAGGAAGAGTCAGTGAAGCTTGCTTCTGCCATGACAGGAATTGAGATTTTGAAGAAGGAGGTCCATCTATCTCAAAGCGAGGTGGCCTCCTTAACGATGTGAGTGGAGACTTCTGATGCCCACCAAAGATTGGCATCTGAGCCTCGGAGAAGGAAAATAAAGATAATGTTGCTTTAAAAGGGAGGGTGGGGAAGCTGACTTCCTAAGTGGGTGGTCTCACTGAAGAAGTGGAGAATGTCAGAAGTGATGCTGAACTTGCCAGTAAAGTTGCTGAGAAGACCTTCCTAGCCAACTTCCACTTAACCAAGGCGTATTAGAGTTTTGAGAAGTATTGGAGAATGTACACTTACACTGAAATGATTGAGTGGCTGGAGGTACACACTCAAGGCATCAACACTTCTGATTTGATGGTCGAGTTTCTTGAGGACGAGGCGGAGGAGTTTGAGCCTTAAACTCCAGCAAAAGGGGCCCAAGTAATCGAACTTGATGGAGATGCACCTGAAGAGTCTGTTGAGGAAGTGGCCCCTGATGTAATCATGCCCTTCGTGGCTCCTCAACCCTCACCCCATTAGGGTGTATTTCTTGTACCTTTTTAATTTTCGTCAAGTGTAATGGCTTCGGCACACCAAATGTAAATACCATTTGTGAATGAATGAACTTCTTTTATTCAATACTTGACTTTCTGCATCTTTACCACCTCTACTAAATTCTGATGTGCTTGTCAATATGAATTCGAACCATTTATACTTCAATAATGACGTTAAATCAAACTTAAAATAACATCAACTTGATTATTAACATCAGATGTACAACAACTTCGAAAACTTATGAACATTGAAGTTTAATAACATGTAATAAGGTCAGACTCATGCCATTATGAACTTCAGTAACTTAATCAAACTTGCAAATATTTTACAAGTGTTGGGAGGTCTGACCTAACAACAAAGATCAGAACTTAAAACACAGCAGACTTTGTGTAACTAGATAAACAAACATATGAGATCAGACGTATGTAAGACCTAAGTCACATCAGACCCTTGTATATAGTACTTCGATAATAACTTAAAACACTAAAATTTAGGAGGCCGTGTACCTTTATCAATTTCTGAAGTGGGTTGATATGTATGATCTGAGGCACTTTTAGTCTGGTTTTATGATATTGTAGTTCAAACTTTTGCACAAGTATAAGTAGTTCATTTTTTCTTTTTCTTTCCTCAATATGGGTTGAGTGGTTCGCTCATACTGAGGCTTCCTTAACAGTCTTAGTTAAGGGCATGTGCCTCATTTAGTTAGTTTGGAGGTGGTCCTTTTTTGGATCCAGAGCCTAGTTGAATTGCCTACGCATTTCTTTGTAGGGTCAGATTATCTGTGAAGAGGCATCCCACATGGTCTTAAATTCCTTGGTGGGGGGTAGTTTTAACGCACAAATAATATATTTAAAATCATTTTCATTGAGCATCAGATTGTACACACAAGGTGTTTTACATCATTGATAATACTTGCGCAGATGTTCTACATTCCATGGATGAGGCTGCGTCCTTCCATTCATGTTCTCAATCCTGTAAGCTCCGTACGCGATAGGGACCCTCCCAGTTTGGACCTAGGGTTCCTGAGCCATGCTCTTTAGAGAATGGGAACACCCTTCGAAGTACCAATTCGTTTAAACGAAATGACTTTTTTTTTTTACTTTCGAATTGAAGTATCCGATCATTTTTCTTTGATACAAGACCAATTTTGCTTGAGAATTGTCCCTCCTTTCTTTAAGGAGGTCAAGCTCGCATCTCCTCATTTTTTCATTAGTTATTTCATTGAAATGCATTTTTTGAGAAGATTACAGACCCACTTCAAAATGGCTCATAGCCTCGGCACTATAGGCAATAGAAAATGGGATCTCTCATGTTGCAGTTCTACTTGTTGTTCTGATAGTCCAAAGTACTTGAGGTAGTTCATCGACCTATGCCTCTTTAGAGGCATCCTGTTTTCTTTTCAGTATGTACTTGATTGTTTTGTTGATAGCTTCAACCTGCCCATTTGCTTGGAGGTGATGTAGGGAGGAAAAATGTTTCTTGATGCCCAACTCCTCACCCATATTTCTAACCTTCTTGTTGTCAAACTGTCTGCCATTGTTTGATACAATCAAATGGGGAATTCTGAACCTATAGATAATGTTTTTCCATAAGAACTTAGAAGTGTTGGCCTCCGTGATTTTGGCCAGTGGTTCGGCTTCTACCCATCTGGTGAAATAATCAATGATGACAATTATGAAACTAAAGTTTCCTTTTCCTTTGGGAAGAGGTCCTATAAGATTATTCACCATTTTGTAAATGGCCAGGGGCTAGATATAACATTCAGCTCTTGAAAAGACTGCCTTTAAATAGTGGCAAAGCGTTGACACTTGTCGCATTTTCTAACAAATTGTTGCGCATCATTTTTCAAGGTGGGCCAATAGTATCCTTATCTTAGTACCTTCTGTGCTAAGGACCACCCTCCAGTGTGGTTCCCACATACCCCTTCATGTATCTCCCGGAGTGCATAGTCTGCTTGCTCTCCTCCAATGCATCTGAGCAGAGGCAGTGAGAATCCACGTTTGTACAGTACATTACCTTGCAATACGAAGTGGGCAGTTCTTCTCGTGAGCTTTTGAGCCTCCTCATTTTCAAGGGGTAGGGTCTGCTCTTTGATGAAAGATATCATTGACTTCATCAAAGTTGGGGTGTCCTCAACCCACATATCTGCCTCGCAAGCGATGATGGGAGGTCCAGAAAGATATTCTATAGGTACGCATGTGTGTAGTTCAGAATCTTTACTGCTTGCCAATTTAGACAGTGTATCGGCATGTACGTTCTTAGTACGTGGGATTTGTACCAGTTCGAAACTTTCAAACGAATGGATGAAGTTCATGACCAATTTCAGATATGCTACCATAGACTTATCCCTGGCTGAAAAATTACCATGAACCTGACTTACCACTAGCTGGGAGTCACTGCTAATGACGAGCCTCTTTACTTTCATTTCTTTGGCCAACCTTAGGCCAGTGAAGAGGGCATCGTATTCTGCTGTGTTGTTGGTGGCTTTGAAACCAAATTTCATAGCACAAGTAAGTTTATGTCCCTCTGGACTAACTAAAACAACCCCAATTCCTGACCCTGTCTCCCATGGGGATCCATCAACTGATAGGTTCTAAATTGGAGGTTCAAAGGGTTCTATCACTTCTTCCATTTCTGGGATAGGGGTGAATTCTGCTACAAAGTCTGCAAGGGCCTGGCCCTTGAGAGCAGCCCTTGGTTTAAAAACAAGGTCAAATCCGCTAAGTTCCACAGCTCACTTTAGTAACCTTTCTGAAGTATCGGGCTTCTACATCACCTGCTTGATGGGGATGGGGAAGTTTGTCAGCACATATATATACTATGGGCTTGGAAATGTGGCCTCAATTTTCTTGAGGCTGTTACTAAAGAGAGGGCTAATTTCTCAATGTCTGGATAGCGAGTCCCTGCTGTCAGAAGTGCTTTGCTGACGTAGTATACAGGCAATTGGTGGTGATTCTCTTCTTTTATCAGAACCGAACTGATGGCATCGGAAGTCACTACCAGATAAAACTATAGTGGCTCGTGGTCCCTAGGTTTAGAGAGGAGAGAAGCCTGTCGCAAATGCTTTTTCAGCTCTTGTAAGGCTATCTCACACTCCTCTATCCACCAAAACTTGTTTCCTCCTTTGAGGATTTTGAAGAAAGGTAGGCACTTGTCTGTCGCCTTGGAGACGAAGCGGTTCAAGGCTGCTACTCGTCCAATGAGGCTTTGTACCTCCTTCAATTTTTTAGGTAACCTCATTTTAATCAAAGATTTGATCTTTTCAGGGTTTGCTTCAATACTTCTTTGGTTGACGAAATAGCCTAAGAAATTTCCTGAAGAAATTCTAAAGCCACACTTTAAATGATTGATTTTCATCCGATATCTTCTCAGAATTTGGAAGGTCTCATTAAGGTTTCTGACATGATCATCTGCTTTTTGGCTTTTCACCAACATATCGTCCACGTAAACCTCCTTGGTTCTTCCAATAAGGCCGGTGAACATTTTATTGACAAGTCTTTGGTAGATAGCTCCGACATTTTTCAACCCGAAAGGCATGACCTTATAGCAATAAAGTCCTTTGTCTGTAATGAATGAGGTATATCCTCATCTGCTGAGAACATAGGAATCTGGTTGTAACCAGAATATGCATCCATGAAGCTAAGAAGTTCATGTCCGGCAATTGAGTCAACAAGTTGGTCTATTTTGGGAAGTGGGAAGCTGTCCTTAGGACATGCTTGGTTAAAATTTGAAAAGTCTATGCACACCCTCCACTTCTCATTGTGCTTTTTAACTAACACTGGGTTTGAGACCCACTTAGGATATACGGATTCCCGGACAAATCCATTGTTGATTAGCTTCTTAACTTCATATTTCAGAGCCTCATACCTTTCAAGGTTGAGAGCTCTTCTTTTTTGCCTATGTGCTACAACCTTTAGGTTGATGTTCAAATGGTAGCAACTGATCTTTGGTTCAATGCCAACCATATTGCCTTCTTTCCAGGCAAACACATCAAGATTTTTTAGGAAGAAGCTTTTCAGTTTCTCATTTGCTTTTATTGGCAGATTTCTTCCAACTTGGAAGTGCTTGGAGCGATCACGTGGGTTAGCTGGGAAGCTCTCCAGCTCCTCCATAGGTACTGTCCGAGGTTTGCAATCAATGATACGAGGATCCAGCTCCTCCAAGTTAACTGCTTCTTCAGCAGTCCTTCCTTCTTCAAGGGTGGTATGTCTTTCACATACAGCCTCTTTTTCAGAGGTTTGTATGACTCCAATAGTGTCCCTTTTTTACGGGCGTCAGTCATCTCGGCGTCCTCCCCTTGTTCAGGGAGGTCATCCATGTCCAGGTCGGTGGCAAAGATGTTGACAATCCTCGATTTGGCTTTTCTTAAGGAGTTTAAGTAACATTCCCTAGCGCTTCGCTGATCACCTTGGACACTGGCTATGCCATTCTTGGTTGGAAACTTCATGCATAGGTGATGAATGGATTTGACAACCCATAATTCCTTCAAGGCTGGCCTTCCGAGTACTCCATGATAAACAGAACGATTATCAACCACCAGGAATCCCATGAAATGGTGAGCAGTCAAGGATGCAATCCCCATCTCTATTGCTAGAGTGATTTTACTCTTTGGAATGATGTTGTCTCCCATGAAGCCATACAAAGGGGAATTCGTTGGGGTTAGCTCATGGTCAACTTTCATCTTGTCAAATGCAGCTCCAAAGATGATGTTGACCGAGCTTCCATTATCCACTAACATTATTTTTAGGCCATTACGAGCCACGAACGCCCTTACCACTAGGGCATCACAGTGTGCATAATGCACACCTGCTACATCTTCTTGAGTAAATGTGATGGGTGGGATTGCTCTTTCAGTAGCGGATTGACTAACTATGAAACTTGTCATATGAGGATCTGTTGCTTCTCTAACATAATTTCTTTGTGCATTTCTAGATTCTCCCTCCACATGTGGACCTCCAATAATCGTGTTGATTTCCCTGATAAGCTTCTGGCCATCATTTGCTTGGGGGCTTCATCTTTGCCTTTGACCTTCTCTAGGTCTCTCTGTGTCATTATCCATTTCCTTTGTGGGGTCATTTCTATTAGGGCGCCTTGGCTCAACACTTCCAGATTATTGGGTCTGCCTGGGAAGCGCCTTCCTCTTCCTTGATTCATGTTTTGGGAATGTCTTGCGATATCTCAGTAGTTTTTCGTGCAGTGGCCATGAGATTGATGGTATTTACAATAATCGAGTGCTTCATCCTTATTTTAGGTTCAGTGTCTCGTCCCCTACCTCTTCCCATATGTGGGTGCCTTCGGTAGGGCTAATGCTGATGCATGCCAGCATTAGGATTTACTTTCTCATAGGCTAAAGTAGGTACTACATTGAGTGTTGCTGTAGCTAGTTCTTGTCCACGATTCAGATGTGCCTAGTGGTTCATTAAATGGGAAATATGACCTTTCCCACTTTGTATTTGAGGAGGGAGAGTCCCTACCTGGCCTTGTTCCTATGATCTCTCAATTCCTCATTGATGATTTCTCGCCTTATCATTTCTAATAGAGCGTCATAGGTGGTAAGGTCCTTGTTTTGCACGTCTCCCCAAAAGAGGGAGTTAATGTCCAAGCCTCCT
The DNA here is from genome assembly GCA_903798255.1 of Fraxinus quadrangulata. NCBI lineage: Eukaryota > Viridiplantae > Streptophyta > Magnoliopsida > Lamiales > Oleaceae > Fraxinus > Fraxinus quadrangulata. The sequence continues at coordinate 98,769 of CAIGRB010158296.1, forward strand.
CTTAAGCCAGCTAATGCTTCCCTATTTGTGATTTGTACAAAATAGGTCATTTCATCAGTAAAGCGGGACAAGAAGCTTTTCAGCGTCTCACCCTGTTGTTGTCGCATGTCTTGTAACCGTTGAATGGGCCTTTCACCTTGTTTGCTAGTAGAAAGCGCTTTAAGAACGTCCTTTTGAGGTCTGGCCAGCTCTGGATGCTATATTCTGGCAACCTTGTGTAGCAAATTTCAACTTCTCCACTTAAGGTCAAGTGAAAGGCTCTAGACTTCATAGCTGGGGTGGCCCTTTTCAAATTCATATGAGTTTTAAAGCTGTTGATGTGCTTCGAAGGGTCATATCTTCCATCATACTTGAGAATTTTAGGGAGTGTGAAGTGGTTCAGCATTGGGGCATTTCTAATGGCTTCTGAAAAAGGCGAATGGTCATCATTGTCATCAAGGTCGTAGGACCTCTAGAGTTCATCAGAGTCCTCATCCTCCTCTTGTGGGTTTGGAGAGGTGGTTGGGAGGGTCTTGCTTCACTCCTAGGCCGGTCCCTTAGCGTCTATTTCTAGAGGAGGGATTTGGGCTCTTCCTGGTAGGCAGGTTGTTGTCTTTCATACTGGAGACGTTCCTGCTGCCTATTTCTAGGCATAGGAGGAGGATGAGCCTACCTATTGCTAGGCGCATGGGGTGAGTGAGCCTACCTATTTCTAGGCAACCCCAGGCTTGTCCTGTCAAAGATGCTGGCTGACCTCTTTGGTCAATTTTCTGGCTCATAGTTCGGAGGGAAGTTGTATAGAGCCTCATGGGTTCGTTCTTAGGCATAATTGGTTGATGTATCGACCTCAACCTCTCTTTCTTGAGAAGCTTCTAGGCTAGCGTGGTGGTATCCAGCCAATTGGCTTTAGACTTCCTCTTCTGCGTGGTAGTACTTCTGAGGGTCACCGAATGCATTTTCAGGGGCTGCATATAGAGGAATGGGGGATCCTCTTTAGCCCTGCATGCTCATCAATATTTCATGCATGACCATGTTTTGTTGGGTTATACTTCTCAAGTTGGCAGCTATTGTGGCATTTCTCTAGTAAGCCTAGCTGTCACCTTGCCTCCGTCTCTAGACCCACCCTGCCTATGCCGTGGGGATTGTTGGCGAGCGGCATGGTAGCTCGTGAGAGTTCCCCTTCTTCAAGGTGTTCCCCTGCCCTTTGAGGTGCACTTTCATCACCATTTGAGCTCATTTTTTACAAACATTTTTGTCAACAGATCTCTCTTTCTTCAAGGATCAAATAAGCATTGGATCTTTTGTGTCCTTCAATGGTTCTTTCTTCAAGAACTCCCCTTTTTCAAGGGTTGGAACTTTCTTGCCAAAATAATTTTAACTGGCTTTTTCCCACGGGTACTTTCGTGATTAAATGTAAGATTTTCCAAAAACAGCACCAATTTTTTGACCCCTGAAAATGAGCCCACAGATGCCGAGTTCACTCACGCCATATCAAGTATAATTCTGGCGCGTTCGTACCAGAATAACAGCGTTACCAAAGAGAAATTGGACACGGAAGGTACTTTGCAACGAGAGATAAGAATGTTCGAACTTCGGTTGATAGAACAAAAGCAATCGCGCTAACAACGATCGCTCGGTTGAAATCAAACTAATCTATATAATAACAAATGGGAATATGTGGAGGGATAGATATAATATGCATTGAAATCATTGTATTGTATATCTAGATTTACAACTCTTAAGCGTACAAAGAAGATAGAAAACAAACCCAAGTGTTTGCATATCTCTCTCTCGAGTTCAAATATTTATTTTTAATTTATTTGATTGTCTCTACTCTAATCAATCATCCAACCCCTTTTTAGGGCTTGTTTGTCTCCCATTATTGAGATAAAAATGGAGTAATGAATAGTATTTTTTGAAGAATATGTGGTTGAAATTTAAAGTAACTTTATTAGTTTGTGTGTAGAATATTTTATTGGGTGAATGTGTGGTGGAGAATCTTACTGTAGCAAACAATGTTTTGAAAAAATGGTAGACAAACAGGGGCTTAACTGCTATTTTCTACATGGACTTCATCATGCCAAAAAGGCTTGTTTTTCTCCCATTATTGGGAGAAAAATGGAGTAATGAATAGTATTTTTTGGAGAATGTGTGGTTGAAATTTAAAGTAACTTTATTGATTTGTGTGTAGAATATTTTATTAGGTGAATGTGTGGTGGAGAATCTTATTATAGCAAACAATATTTTAGATTAATGGTAGACAAACAATGGCTTAGTTACAAAGAGACCCTATTTATACTACACTAGCCGACGTGGTGACCGTTGGATCAGAACCATGTGATCTCATCTCCCTAACGGGACGTCACATCACTGTCTATTCAAGCAATTAATATATTGACAAGGGGTCAGTCGCTCTATACAATAGGCTAACATACTGACAAATTTTATTACAAATGTTAAATCAATCACTTCTAGAAGATCCTCAAATCTATTACAAGGAACAATGTTGGAATCGCGAGCATTGGAGGAGTTGAAAGCCTCGGAGGAATCTTCGAAGTGGTCCTCTAAGTGGAGAGCTTCGGTTTCTTTCTTTGCTTTCTCGGGCAGCTTTGTCTTTGAGGTAGTGCCTCAGCAAAGCACTTCGTCCTTGCGATGTAGGGACTTCGGCTTTATTTGACTTCTTCATATTTTGACCTTATGGGTCTTTGTTTGACTTTCTTGTTGAGTGACACTTTTACTTTGAGTCTCAGAGGAGAGTCGTAACAAATAGTATAGTCAACTTATATTGGTGTGTCTTTCATATTTAATACTCCGTACAAAAAATTGAATAGTACTGAAAATACTAAAAAAAAAAAGAAAAAAGAAAGAAATCAATCCATATCAACAGAGCCAGAGTCGATACAATGAAAGCCTGTGTCTGCGGCTGGCATCGACCGTGTTCAACGTCCTCCACAGTTCGGTACCCTCCCCGGGTATTTGTAGAACTGCCATTTCCCTTTCAAAGAAACTGTATCAACCTGATTAATGATTTTGTATATTAAAGTTAAATTCTTTTAACTTCGAAGATGTCACACTTTAAAATGTTTTAAGTGAAGTTTTAGGTGAGGCATGTTTGGTAACAAATTATTTTCTTTTTTTAGCAATTTATTAGTTAACTATTTCATTGTCGGTATAAAACAGTTGTATTTTCAAATAATCTACAGATTTGTACAATCACGATCAGTTGGGAGTCTTATGGGGTGTTCGAGGCTTCAAGCTCGATAAGACATTGCTTGCTCAATCCGTCCTTGGACAATGCATGCCTTATGGTCGACTCCCTTTGGCAAATTTCGGACCTCTATACTTGGTCACTCCCTCAAAACTTCTCTTGAATTTTCGCTAAATAGAAAATCTGATCTTCGTTTATCTATACATTTCAACAATTTAAATACCGCATCTTCATATAGGACACACACAACACCATAAATTATATTTTTCATATAATTTCGTCTTGTCTAGTATAACGTTCCAAACATAAGGCACACACTTGTCCATCGAGAGAGAGAGAGAGAGAGAGAGAGAAAGAGAGAGAGTCCACTTGTATACATCAAGATCCAATTATGGGAGGGTCATGTGATGTCATTTTCGATTCTCCCCCATTGCAAAACCCCCAAACAATTTCTTTGATTTCTGTATATAAAACATATTTTTAAACCTGGTGACAGAATTGTTTAACAAAATGTACTCATATGGTAGGAATTGAAATCTTGACTCTACATGCTGTACAACTTCTATCTTTTTTGAGCCTACGTCTTCGTCGCCAACCAAGATAATGATTAATGACCCTTTTAATGGAGTCGAAGTCTTCCCAATAGGAAAGTGAATAATGCCTCAATATAAAATATAGGAAGGTCTGAATGTAGGAAAAATAAGAAAGATATTACATAAAAATTAGGTGCATTCTAACAATCATGTCCTCATCAGCTTCATATTTTCTTGGTATGTTAAAAGTGTAGAGTTAACTTAAAGCTGACATTAGGTCTGAAAAGCTATAATGGAAGGAGAAAGGCTAGTGAAACACTACTGCCATCAGATTCTGGACTTAATTTTTCTTCTTCTGAGTCTTTCTGATTCTGAAGTGAGAAACGCAAGATTCGACCCAACTACACCTAGAGGGAGGGTGATTATGTATAAACGCGGAATTAAAACTTTAATCAACAAGAAACAAGTCACAAGTTAATTATGTCTAGATGATTAGTCAAATAATTCAAATTATTCTATCTTTGAATACTGCAGTATATCAAAACAGTAAAGAAAACAGTAAACAACACCAGAATTGTTCACGGAGAAACCCAACACGAGAAAAACTGCGGGCACTTTCCCAGTCAAAGATCCACTATAAACTATCACTAGAACTTACAGACTACCAGCAAAGTTGACGACACAATCTTTCTGACCTCCTGTCTGAAGTATGAAGCAGTCATCCTAGAATGTGCACACCAACACCAATCCTGGCTCTTCTTTGTAAAGCAGACCTCTTGAAATGAGCACACGAACTCCAATCCTGACTCTTTACTTAGCTTATCTCCTGTAGATCTTTTCCAAGGACTTCTCGTTTTTCCAACTCTTCCTTGATCTTTAATGCAGCACACTTGACGACACAATCTTGCAGTAGACCCAAGCGAAGAAACCAATTGAGTGTTGAACAGAATTTTTAGAATAGCGCCGGTGTTATCAAAAAACACAATCATAGTACCTTGTTCAATCCCATAATCACTCAACATCTGCTTCATCTAGAGCAGTTGAGTACAATAACTTCCTGCTACAATGTACTCGGTCTCGACTGTGGACAAAGAGATATAATTTTGTTTCTTACTCATCCAAGCAACGAGGTTAGCACCAACATAAAAACAACCACTAGAAGTACTCTTCCTATCATCGGCATTTCCAGCCCAATCAGTATCGAAATAATCAGCAAGATCAAGATTAGAATCCCTGGAATATAGGATCCCATAATCAACAGTACCATTAACATATCTAATAATACATAGCACGACGCTTAGACGTGATTCCTTAGGATCAGCCTGAAAATGCGCACAGACCCCTACACTAAATGCTGTCAGGTTTACTAGCTGTGAGGTAAAGCAGACTACCTATCATACACCTATATAGTGTTTGATCAACACTCTTACCTGTAGGATCTGAACCTAACTTGATACTGGTGCTCATAGGGGTTCTAGTGTGTTTCTTGCTGTCTAATCCAAACCGCTTGACAAGATTTTTGGCATATTTTGATTGAGATATGAACAATCCCTCATCAGTCTGCTTGACTTGAAGACCAAGAAAGTATGTTAATTCACCAATCATGCTCATCTCAAATTCTTGCTTCATACACTCAGCGAACTCATGAGCAAGTGAATCAATGGGAGAACCAAAGACGATGTCATCCACATAGATTTGAGCTATGGTGATGTTATCTTCAATTCGTCATATAAACAAGGTTCTGTCTGCACCACCTATTGCGAAACCCTCTTCTAGAAGGTATGCAGTAAGCCGATCATACCAAGCTCTAGGAGCTTGTTTTAGTCCATACAGGGCTTTATTCAGCTTGTACACATAGTGAGGATATTTTGGATCAACGAACCCTTTAGGTTGTTCAACGTAGGCTTCTTCCTGAAGAACACCATTCAGAAAGGCACTTTTGACATCCATTTGATACAATTTGAACCCCAAGGAACAGGCAATTGCAAGAAGAATTTTAATGGATTCAAGTCTAGCTACCAAGGCAAACATTTCATCAAAATCAACACCTTCAACTTGAGTGTATCACTGAGCAACCAACCTAGCCTTATTTCTCGTAATGGTACCTTGATCATCCGTCTTATTCTTGAATATCCACTTGGTACCAATAATATTGCAATTATCAGGCCTAGGCACTAAGTCCCAAACATTATTTCTAATAAACTGATTTAACTCATCATGCATAGCATTAACCCAACATTCATCCTCAAGGGCTTCTTCAACCTTCTTTGGTTCAATCTGAGACACATAGCTCGCATATGACAGGTTGTTCAAAACCCTCTTGCGAAGTATCATTCCTTTTTCTATATCTCCATTCTCAATCTCACGATCAAATTCAGTTGCAGCAATTGAAGTGAAAATCATGAATTTTTGTTCATCCTCACCTCCGGATGTCTCATCTTGAGAACTGAAATCTGACTCCTCATCACTCATGGTCATAACTAAATCCTTACGCCTTTCCTTATTCGAGCTCCTATTCAAATTAGGACATTCATTCCTAAAGTGACTAAATCCCTTGCACTCATGGCATTAGACAGATTAAGGTTTCTTAGTGAAAGTTCTAGAGGTGTTAGAGGTGTTCTTCTCACGTCTACCTCTCGAAGATTTATTTGGGGCTTCACTATTCAGCACTTGAGACTTTTTCCTATTCCTCATTACCTTCTGGAATTTTTTTAACAAAATATGCAATTTCATCATCCCTAATAGTCTCAGTGTCAGTAGACTCACTATCAACTTCCCTAACAGTGTTCATGGCAATGGATTTTTGTTTCTTAGGCTATGCTAAGGTCAATTCATAGGTTTGGAGGGATCTTACGAGTTCTTCTACATTAATACTATCTAGGAAGGACCTTCTTCAATAGCAGTTACCATAGATCTAAACCTTTCAGGTAGGAATCTAAAAACCTTACGAACGATTTTTGACTCAGGAAATCTTTCGCCTAGATTAAAACAAGAATTCACAATATCATTCAATTTAGCATAGAATTCATCAAATCTCTCATCATCATTCATCCTAAGTTCTTCAAATCTAGACGTCAACATTTGTAGTTTGGAATTCTTCACAATTTTAGTACCCTCATGGGTTGTTTCCAAAATGTCCCAAACCTCCTTAGCAGTCTCACACATAGACACTCTCCTAAACTCTTCAGGAGACACAGCCATAAACAAAGCATGCAAACCTTTACTATTCCAACTACACTCATCCAAGTTAGTTTTAGTCCATAAAGAAATATCAGTGAGTGTAACTACTCCTTCAACAGTTGTTGAAGGCGGAGTCCACCCATTTTACACACAGATCCACACACGTTCATCCAAAGCCTTAAGAAGAGCTCTCATTCGAACTTTCCAGTAGGCATAATTACTGCCATCAAAATATGGTCGTACAGACAATGAACTACTCATCTAGACAATCAAATATGGGTCAGGAATCGAAATTAAACTCTGATACCAATTGGGAAACGCAAGATTCGACCCAACTACACCTAGATGAGGGTGATTAGGTGTAAATGAGGAATTAAAACTTTAATCAACAAGTCACAAGTTAATTATGTTTAGGTGATTAGTCAAACAATTCAAATTATCTTATCTTTCAATACTGCAGCAATATCAAAACAGTAAACAATACCAGAATTGTTCATGGAGAAACCCAACGCGGAAAAATTCCAGGCACTTTGCCAGTCAAAGATCCACTATAAACTATCACTAGAACTTACAGACTACCAGCAAAGTTGATGACACAAGGTTTCTGATCTCCTGTCTGAAGTATGAAGCAGCCTTCCTGGAATGTGCACACCAACACCAATCCAGGCTCTTCTTTGTAAAGTAGTCCTTCTGGAATGAGCACACGAACTCCAATCCTGACTCTTTACGTAGTTTATCTCATGTAGATCTTCCCCAAGAACTCCTCGTTCTTCCAACTCTTCCTTGATCTTTAATGCAGCACAGTTGATGACACAATCTTGCACCAGACCCAAGCGAAGAAACCAATTCAGTGTTTGATTTGATGGCTTTGATGTTTTTAATGTAAGAAACACATATGAATTTCTCTATTGAATAATAATATGTTCAATCTCTTCAGAGCAGAAAATGGAGCACCTCTATTTATATGTTGGACGAATTGAGTTGTATGGGCCAATAAAAAATCTCGAGAATCGAAATTAGGTCAGGCAGCATAACAATGTCGCTCGAGCGAAGTGTTCTTCTCGCTCGAGCGAAGGGTGTGTCGCTCGAGCGACACAAGGGTGAAAGTCGAACGAAGGTGTCTCTAATTCTTCTGCTCGAGCATCATTCCGGCGAGCATCTAGCGAAAATCCGGCGTGAATCCTTCTTGTTCCAAACGTGAAACCCCAAATCCTAGGCTAACCTACCAACTATGAAACTTTACAATTTAGACCCTAAACTTCTATAATTGTTCAAGTTGGTCCTTTTGTTTATAGAATCACCAATTACAAAATATAACCTAACATGAAGAATGAGGGGAAAAGAATGGTCGAGAAAGATATCTTTTTTCTCGTCATGGGGTCGTGAGTCCATGACTCATTTGCTAGCCTCAAGGGTAAATTACATTACTGTCAGTAGAAAGATCACGAAGTTTTTTACGAGCTCTCTCTCCAAGGCAAGAATGCATACATGTTTGATTAATTCCTAGTTTTCAAGGTGGAAGCATTAGCTTTTCTATTAATAGAGACTCATTTATTTGATTATATGCTTTAGACATGGATATGAGACCACTTGTAGACTGTCCCTTATGTGCATATTTGGCTTTCCCTTTTGCTTTATAGCTAAAAATCACTCACTGGAAAAAGGCTCCAATTGTTGCAGCAAATTTGAATTACGAAAACATGGTGAGTTCAAGTTACGTCGCTATTCGTGTAGAAAATCTGGAAACATGTTGAGGTCTTTGATGAAAAATTGATCTCGCCTGCACTTGGATAGACGTTTTGAAGAGTAATTTTTCGTATAAAAAAACCTTTGATTAAACTTGGTTCATGAGTTTTGCTGAAGAACAAATCATGAACCCACCTACAGATTCAAGTGAGCTGAAAAAAGTGGTGCATCTGAAGGGAATGACACCTGGCAGAGCAGTAGTGAGCAACGAATATCTCGTGCAAGCCACTCGTTGCCTCGTACGAGTTGGCTCCAAGCCGCGCAAGGTAGCTCACTCACGAGCTCATCGGCTCGTGTGCAAACCGGCCTGTTATAATGAGTGAAATATACCATTGTCAGTAAAAATAAAAAATGAAAAATTTACGGTGAGCCACACTTTAGATAGGCGAGCACTAGCTGAGCCCGGCTGTTGCTCGGGCACAATCACTATCATATTCGAAATGCTCTTCCTTATTTCAATCAACATGTACTCACACAGTGATTTACATATATATCACACAGGAAGAAAAATAAGTATACAGAGAGAAAAAGAAAGACAATCGAAGTCCTCTTCCTAAGCCCACCACACAATGAAAGTGTCATATACCGTATTTTTTCATTTGAGCACTCAAATGAAATGGAATATAATCCTATTTATCATGATATAGAGTGCCTCCAATTTTTGCTTGGTTTATTTCGACCTTTGTTGTTCTGCGGAATAATGGCATCAGCTCGAAGAATCTTGCCAAGTGTCTTCGAAACAGAGCTCATCAATGATTTTCGAGGCAAAGGAGGTTTTCCAGATGACGGATGAGTGATTCCTAAGGGACTATTAACGGCTGATTTATCAGCAGATTTCTCCAGTTCTTTCAATCTAATTTTCATTTTCACCAACTCTAGTTTCAGGTCCTGGTTTTCTCTGCGTAAATTTGAGATCTCGTCCGATCCTGGATGGATGTCAATGGTGTACTGATCCACTTTGTCCGGAAGTGCAGGGGAATCACTGAGACTGCTATCCATAACTTCCCGTATGCGCTGTTGCTCGTAGTAAAGCACCTGAACGACGGTTTGGACAGGGAGTCTGTCGTTTTGTGCAGCGTGGGCACAGGCTTCCCGGGAGAGCTTTTGACAGTCCATCACGCTGCAAACTTTCTTTCTCTCCATGTCACTCAATGCAGGATGAGCCTATAGAATACATGAAAAAGTGTTATGTTGCCCTAATCTGGATTAAGCCATTATCCCTATTTACAAGAAAGAATATAAAATTGAAAAATAAGCTACACGCACACACATATTATATGGTTTAGGAAGAGGATCAAGATTTAAGTGACGTAACTGATCAGAGTATAGATAAAGAATTCACAAACCTTCAAGAAGATATCAATGGCTCTATACATTCCATCTTCTGTTATTCTAAACTGTTCGGGGATAAGTTCTGCTAGATCGATGAACTTTGAAACGGATAAATTGCGATCAGAAGATATTTCAACAAGGTAATTCTCCATTAACCTCGTCACTCGCTCCTTGCCAGTTGGTGAAGGGGAAATATACTCTTCATCTGCATCACAGCCAAATTTAGTACCCTCCATTTCATACTCAAGGTAATTCATCATGATTCGTTGCACAGTTTCAACATCAAACAATGTTTCCCCTGTGAAGGAATAAGAAGGGATTAATAGATCATCCAACACGGCCTGTCCAAGTTGCAAAGCCATCCTCTTCTCCAAGTCGAGCCTGCATGCAACTGTCGTTTCTAGATATATTGCAGCTCGAAGAAGCATGGAGAGAAAGCTAACTGACATCGAGTTCTTCTCTTGTGGCAGAAGACTAACTATTGTTTCTAAAACAACCCTCTTCTCGTGTTCTTGTCTTGGCTCGATTTTTTTCCTACCCTTTCCCAATATTTCCTGTAATGGAATGAAAAATAAAGTTATTTATGAACCTCATGCAGTTGGTAATCCAAATTTATGGGTGAGATCTCACCAAGCCTCGAAGAGATTTCTGTGCATAAAGCATTAATAATGGACCAAGAGCATATTGTTTGTATCCCCTTGCAGTCATTGCAATGAGAACCCTTTGGAAGAAATCAATCCGAAGGACTGTTAAATCTTCAGCCCACCAATCAACAAGGGGCTTTGGGTTGGGAGCAGTTGATGAAATTAAATCATTTGTGCCACCCTCTGCCCTCCTCGGGGTGCAAAATTCGCTATCCTTCCAGGCGACAAAAGCTATTGTGTCTATACACCGGCTTACCAATTTCACCTCTTCGGCTATAGGAAGAAGGTTTTCAGAAGAATGCAAAATGGACACTGCCCCTGAAAGACTTTTCAACACGACTTCGTTCACATATGCCTCAGTTCTGCCAACTAAATTTTCAACTGCATAATCCTCCGTCATCTCAAGATACTCTGCTACACATCTAAGCATGGCAACGTTGTCTGTAGTAATTTCGAAGTTTATTCCATAGCAAAATTTTGCTGCAAGTTCAAATGCATCTGCCCCTCCAGGAATATCAGGGATTTCAACGACAGAAAGATCAGAATCATCGGATTCCGACACCAACTTCCTTAAGTATCCACATTTTGAGATCAATGGGAACTGTATGGGATTTCAAAAAACACTTCTTTTTGATGAGGTAGTTTGACAAAGACCATGTTGATTATCGAAAAGGAATAAAATAAAAATACTTCACCAGAAGTACTAAACCAAATTGTTCAAATTAATAAACTACAGATATGCAGCTTCGATTATAGATATATTGTACCTTGTGCAAAGAAAAGGAAGTTTCTCCAGCATTAACAGTTACATCACTCGGGATTTCTTGGGAAAAGATCCTGTTAAATATTGAAAGTAAAACTCAATTTCTTCCAATTTTTCACTGAAAAAGAATTCAGCGCGAGTATTGAAACCGAAACGATTCTTTCAGAATTACTTACAAGCACCTGGTAAAATAATAAATAGACGAGAGAGAGAGCAAACCATTCGTTAGTCCTCTTCATGGCAATGGAAAGAAGCTCCTTTTTCTTGTTAGCCATATTTGTATCAGTGGATGTTGTAAACTGCTCCTGGTTAAGATCCACCATGGCAATTATTTAAAGGGTCCTTACCAAATTCATGTGTTCATCAAACAAAGTCTTTCGACAGCGTGAATCTGTTCTCGCCACCCTGTTTAGTTCATTGGTACACGTTATCAAGTACTAAATAACTACCATACTCCCATCGAATCCCGAAACAACAGAGTCTCGGTTCCGTAATGATCTGATAATGATCACCAGCCTCTGATTACAAGCCATTATCTCCAAAGCAAAATTCCCATAATAGGCATCATTTTCACAAGTGGTTAAAACAAATGTATTGAATTATATATGAAAGTGGAGACCTAGTTGTGTTTTTCGGAAAATATAAGGATAAGATAGGGGCATATTACAGAAATGAGAAGGAAACAGATTTGGTTCAATAGTGTGTGGTTGAGACAGCAATGGAATTACCTTTTGAGATTTATTTCCATCCACAAAAGTATCAATCTCGTCTGTTTTTTTCCTACTAAAAGATTACAGTTTCGTTTAGGCAAAACTGAACTCTACTACAGTTATGGTTGACTGATAAAAAAAAAAAAGGCTCAGTCGAATT
>CAIGRB010158297.1:0-31338 GCA_903798255.1 Fraxinus quadrangulata
AAGTATCATTTCATTCGTGAGAAATTGTCTCAAGGTGAAGTCGAACTTTTTAAGATTCATACTAATAGGAATCCCTCTGATGTGGGAACAAAAATTCTGCCTGTAGGAAAATTTAAATTATACTTATCTCTGATGCATATTGACACTGGTTAATTTTTCTTATAGGTAGTGGCCAATGATGATGAACAGTCCTTCCACGTGCAGTTTCGCAACCGAGAGAGTGTGTTACGAAAACCAAGGTGAAGCATGTGGGTTTATATGGGCTTAAGTGGTTCTCCTAACACTTAATGGGTCGGTGCTACTATTAACATTTATATTATTTCTTACCCTTTACTATTGTTACTCAAGTGGCACTCACTTATTGGTAGCATAGTATGACCCGGATTGTGTGCTTGTTTGGAACTATTTATGGCCCTTGGATTTAATCTAAGGTTGGGATTATTCTTGGCTTGATATTTTTACTTGGGCCTTGGCTATTGTGATTTTCTTCTTCCCTCATCTTTTCGAAGCAGCTCCTGGTTTTCTCTATGTACTGCCCGTTCTTCTTACTCTTCTAGTACACCCTAAAATTGACCTTGGTTAGCCTATTGGTAGGAGATGTACCCGTGTAGACTTAGGCCTGAAATAGTGGCTAAGTGTTGGTTCGTTCTCTAGGGCTTAGGTTAGTTTTTAGGTCGTTCTTGGCTGCTATGGTAGATCCCTTGGATCAATGACCTTAGTCAAGTTGTTGGAAACTTTGGCTGGTTCTAATCTCTCTCTAGATGGTGAATTGCATGACATGGAAGGTTGTTCCTGAGCCTAACTGGTTCGACCGGGGAAGAAGGGAAGAAGCACCAGAAAGGGAAGTAAAGTTCTGCCGGTTTTAAGCTTTGATTTCTGTCTCGTTTATGTTCTGCTTCTAAGTTTCTATGGTTTATGTTTTTTGCTGATTTCTCCATATTTTGATTATGCTAGATTATATTGGGGTATACTGATATCTGTATTGTATATGTCAATGTGTATTGAACTCTAGCATTATGATTCCTTAGGAGCTGTTTAAAAAAGTTAGCCCAGGTTTGGTGTCTACATTATGCTGTATAATTCCTAACAGTTTGTCAAGTGTCTTCTCTAATTTTATGTTGTCTTGATTTATTTGATCATTCACACCAAAATATTTCTCCAGGAGTAAACACATTTTAATTTGGATGATTTTTTACCTATTTTCAAACCATACAATTTGGGTTATTTGTTGCTGGGAGTAGATTTTTCAAGACACGTGATGATTTTGATCTTACTAGCGAGTTGTTGATGCTGATTTCAATATCCAGCATTGCGAATTCTTGTATCTTCTCTCTTCTCCAATATGATATTGCCTTATCTAATCTTTCATGTTAAAATAAATTTTGTCTAATCGGTCACGAAAGATGATAGTAGCTTTGAAATATTCAAGTGGTTAATATGACATTAAAAGGTTGAATGATCAATTCTTACATTGAATTGTACACATTTCAGAGTGCGACATGGTCGTATCATATTTGCCAAATGACGTATAACCCTGTTTGAGCCCCTTTTTTAGGTAAATGAGTTTTGAAATGACCTTTTTTTTTTTTTTGAGAATGTATAGTTAAAAAATACAAAAAAAATTTGAATTTACATATAAAGTTATTTTATGAAAGAATGTATTGTTAAAAATAAGTTTTAAAAAAATGTGGATCAAATAGGCGCATAATATTGTAAGCACTACAAATTAAGCTCTACTTGGTAGGGATTAAAACCTATATTTTAATGGGTAACTTACATAGTACCCCTAAAATTAGGGACCCTTTGAAAAATCATAAGCAAAGTATTTTGAAAGTAAAAAATGCCGTGTAAAGTAAAGTGAAACTTTTTAATTAAAAAGTGATTCACAATGTCACTTTTTCATCATGAAAGTTTAATTCAAATTTAACACAACAAAAAATAAACTAAAATCTAAAAGAAATTCTTAAAATCAAATTGGAAGCTTAGCCAAAGATTTATTCTTCTATTAGAAATTGACTGTGTGTAAAATTTTAATTAAAAAGAGGCACAACATGCTATCTCGCTTTTTAATGAAAAGCTTACAAACCAAGTAACTTGACTTTTCTTGATAAAATCTTTGACAAAAAGAACTTTATCCCACTATATTAAACCCCAATCCTGCAAAAGGAAAAATATAGGCAATAAAAGAAATTCAAATGAACCAACAACAAATACATGCTTCTTAAAGATTAAATGATACATGTTTCTTTTTTTAAGGATCGAATGATTTAAATCAAGATTTTCAAAATCTTCAAAAATTTCATCATAAGAACTAGATAATTCATCATATGAACAATTTTTATTTAAATTTACCTCATTTTCAATAGTCATGAAGCACATGTTAACACTTTTCTCTTGACTTTTATCTTCTTCATCGTTATCGTCACTTTCATCCCATTGTTTGAAGTGTTTTCTTTTTGACGAATCTATTCTTTTCATTACCCTATTCCTCTTTCTTTTGAAATCGACGATTATTGCGAAAACCTTTCTATATCTTAACAAGAAGAACTAGATCATTAAGTTCATTCATCAATTATAAATTTTAATGCAATTTGACGTCTTTATTCTTCTTTGCTTTTCATTATCTTCTCTTTTGTCTAGGTGCAATTTAGTTCATATGTTATCAATATTCCATAAAATTCTTCCAATGGATATGTGTTGATATCTTTAGTGTTTTCTATAAATATTCTCAACGAGCTCCAATTCTCCAAGAGATACCTAAACACTTTACTCACAAGTTCATCGTTAGTGAATTTTTTATCAAAACCTTTGAGACCATTAATAATGTTGGTAAAACACGTGATCATGTCAACAATTGGTTCATTCTCTTTCATAAAGAAATTTTTAAAATTTTTAACTAAGATATTTATCTTAATTACTTTCACTTTACTAGTTTCAACATGAGTAATTTTTGATGTATGTCAAATATCATAAGCGGAATCATATGTACTAATATGATTAAATTCATTTCTATCTAAAGTACAATAAAGTATATTTTGGCTCTAGTATTCAAAAATAATTTTTGTTTGTCTATTTTATTATATTTCTCTCTAGGTTTGGAAAAATTCGATCCGGTTTACCATCCTCTTTAATAACCTTTTTAGGCAAATAGAGACCAAATTCAATAACTTCCCAAATATTATAATCTATAGATTGAATAAATATCGTCATTCTAGCTTTCCAAAAGTTATAATGAATACTATCAAAGAACGAATGACGATTTGTAGAATGCCTCTCAAAGTTTGGAAAAATGTGGTTAGCCATTGCTCAATATTGTAGAATCCTAATTTTAAAATGAGAACATTGTTCTGATACCAATTGATAGCCAAAAAATAACTAACCAAGAGGAGTTTAATTGATTTTTAAAACTTTTTCGAAAAATTAATCTAAATTCAAACAAGTAAAGATTAAATGGATTAATTCAAATAATAAGCACAAATATAAAAGAAATAAGTAAAACAGAAAGGGGATGTACATAATATAATTGTAAAGGTTCAATCTAAAGTAATAATCTACGTCCTCTATTAGTAAACTCTCCGATATAAGCAATGTCTTTTCACTATACTGATTGAGTTATGGTGCAATACAATCCTTTACAACGCTTCGGTGACTTACAAATAAGGAGCACTGCTTTTTATTCAATATTGAGCTTTATTGGACCTCAACACAATGCACTTTTGAGCTTGTATGGGACCTTAATATGACTCACATGGTGACTTACAATAAGGAGAACCAATCCTTATACAATGTTGAACTTTAAGGGACTTTAACACGACCAACACTTTATCAAAGTGGTTTTATAATAGAATACATCTCTTGATAAATAATGCAAACAAATTAAGTAATAAGAGAGACTAACACTTCAATGAATAGTGATAAATAATAGCTCAAGTGTTAGATGAAAAATTTTGATAAATATGATAATAAAAAATTAGATTCAATCAATCAAATTGTTTCAAGGAGAAGATGAAGAAGAAATAAATGCAATGTATGTTAAAAAATCTTCTCAAGATACATCTCTTTTAATGAATAATTGTAATAAATTAAATATTAATAGAGAAATGAGAAACTTTGATGAATATGGTGATTTTACAAGTTTGATTCAATCAATAAAATTTTTCTATACGAAGAAGTAGAAAAGTTTATACAATTTAAGTGCAAAAATTTTCTTCAAATATATATCTCTCTTTTAAGATTGGTATAAATAAGTTAAGCACAAAGATAAATAAAAAACTTCAATTAGAGAAATGATTTAAGAAATTTGATTCAACAATCAAAATTTTAGTAACAAAAAAATAAATGAAATGAATGTAATAAAAAAGATTTTTCATAAATATATTTCACAAGAAAACTCTCTTTTAGTAGTTTTATGAATAAAATGATTTAAGAAATTTGATTCAACAATCAAAATTTTTGTTATGAAAAAATAAATGAAATGTATGTAAAAATATAAGTTAAAAAAAAATTTCACAAATATATTTTACATGAAAAATCTTTTCTAATTGTTTTATGAATGCAAATTAAAGTGATATTTATAGCAGTCAAAACTCCCAAATTGCTGGTAAATCGGACATCCACATCCTGAATGGATGACCTAACTAGCCGTTGTGTGTCGAAATCAGAATGGTTAAAAAAATGACCTTTGGTGAACTGGACGTCTACTTTGATTTTTTTTTCTTTTTTTAAAAAAAATGTAGGCTTTTGAAGGAGTAAGTAACATTGTAAAAATTTTAAATATCAAGTTGAAATTCTTACATTTTGAAAAATAAATTTTTTATGCAAGTATTTTTATAAAATAGTCTTTTCATGTATAAAACAAATTTTGAGTTTTTATCATTCATTACTAAATATCAAAGTATTAGTACTTTTATAATTGAACTGAGAAGTCCAGTGTTTGATCTTGCTTCGAAATTTGTCTCTAAGACTTCTCATCTTGATCTTGTTTTTTCTTGATGTTTGTTTTTTGAGCTCTCATCTCAAATGAGTTGACTTGAATCCTTAACTTTCACTTTGATCTTCATTTCAAGTTCGATTTATAATGTGTTAATTTTAGCAATACTTGATTGATTTTAACATTGAACCATCATCACTCAAAATCAATTGTTAAAAACTATATTAATCTTATTTATTATGATGAAAACATTAAGGATGTAATCAACCATATGTCAACAGTCTATAGCAGAGGCTTCCCTCGGAGGAATAGAGGCAGGTTCAGTAGAAGTGGGCAGATCGTCAAAAGCTCGATAGTTGACGGAGTATCTTCTTCAAAATATGTCTTCGGCACCCTATCTGAAATCCTCTAGATAACTCAAATCTCACTCAGGATGAAAATCCTTAACAATCTTAAGAACCTTGTTGCCCCCATCCGGCATAGACTCCTCCATAATCTTCTGGCCATTAGCTTTCACTTTAGCAAGGCAAGACTTCATGAGAGCTAGTTTTGTCTCGGTATTCTCCAGTTGGTTAAGAAGTAAGACCTTTTCACTCCTTGCACGATCTAGGTCTTTAGAGGGAGCAAAATCTTTATTCTTAACAAACTGAAGCTTCTCTCTAAGGCGTAGGAGCTCAGTATTGGTTCTAACAACACAAGCAATATGGTTTTCTCTGGCTTACTCCAAATCCTTATTGAATCTAGTAACATCAACCACTAAAAGAGCCTCCCTAGCAGTCAAGGTCTAAAAACCTTTGATCATCTCATTCTCAACTTCTCCTAGCTCCTATATAGAGCTGTACGCTTCTTTTTGAAGGAGTTTATCTTTATCAGCTCGTAAGTCATGGACTTTATACTCTGCCTGTTGATCGTGATGAAAGATAGCAGCTTCAAAAAGGTGACCACCAATCAGATTCTCCCTTTGCTTGGGAGTCATATTCTCGATAAATTTATCTCAAGCAGAGTTAAAATACAAGAAACTAGATCTAGCTGCCCCATAAACGAAAATCAGGAATCAAGGATAAAGCTTTGGGGTCCAGCTCAATAAATTTATCTAAAGTCAGGTGATTTCGATAGTTACAGCAGCAATGGATTGGTATTCAGCTTCTGTGGATGAGCGAGCAATAGTGCTCTACTTTTTAGAACTCTAGAAGATCGGATTAGAGCCAATAAAAACAATATATGCACCAGTGGAGGTTCTGTCAGAGATGTTGCAACCCTAATCAGCATCAGAGAATGCGTGAAGAGAAATCTGGGGATTCCGTTGAAGTAGAAAACCATGATCAAGAGTCCCATGCAAATACCGTAATAAATGTTTAAGGGTAGATCAGTGTACTGATGTAAGAGAGTGCATGAATTGGGAAAGTTTGTTGACAACAAAGGCCACGTCTGGGCGTGTCAACGCCAAGTATTGTATGAGGTCAAGAATATGCTTGCGCTATGAGAGAAAGAGACCATGCAGGCTAGAAATGACTTCCATGCCAAGAAAGTAAGAAAGATCACCCATATCCTTAATGGAAAATCGGTCATAAAGTTTTTGAACACAAGTGGCTATAGCAGAGAAGGAGTTACTAGTGAGTATAATGTCATCAACGTAGACTAGGAGAAAAAGTATCATAGACCGCTGGCGGAGAAAAAATAGGGGCGCATCGGCTCTGGAATTTTGAAATCGAGGAAATGCTTGAGTTCAGAGTTGTTGATTAACAAACCCTGGTGGTTGTTGCATATAAACATTCTCAGACAATGATCTATGTAGAAAGGCATTATTAACGTCTAGCTGCTTAAGATGCCAGAGAGTGAAAGGATCAGACCTATAGTAGCAGGCTTGACAACCAGACTGAAAGTATAACAATAGTCCAGCCCGGGGCATTGAAGAAAGCCTTTGGCGACAAGGCGCACCTTATATTTATCAAGAGACCCATCCATTTTCCGTTTAATACGAAAGACCAATTTGTAACCAATAACATTTTGAGAGGAGTCACAAAACACAAGAGTCCAAGTGCCATTTTTTTATAAGGGCGTTATACTCATCACACATAGCATAACGCCAGTTCTGATCCTTCATGGCCTGGGTGGCAGTGGTTAGTTCTCGAGAGAGTTGGTAGGGTGTAGTGGAGACATGGTGAGTAGCCTTACTTCGGGTAAGCATTGGATGTAGGGATTGAGAACGTGGAGGGAGAGGTAGTGCAGCCGGCTGAGTGGAAGAGATAAGTGGAGCAGTGGAATCATCGGTGGCTGGAGAGATAGATAGACAGCTGAGGTGATTGGATCGCTCAGGAACGGATGGAGGAGGGGAGTTTAGGAGTTGTGCAAGGCTTCAAGTGGGCTGCATATGTACGGAGGTGTTGGGTGATGGAGTGAGATGAGTAGACGAGAGAGATGGTGTTGGTGAGGAAGGGCTATGGACGGGGGTGGTAGTATGTGAGACGTCGGGAGCAGTGAGAGAGGGGGTTGGCATGGAGTCGGACAGGGAGGTAGGTACGGTGGTTGAGGACAGTGAAGAGGGAGGAGTGGCAGGGTTGTGCGGAGAATTGGGGCCAAAAACTGGGGATGGCGAAGGAGAAGGAGCAGGGACGAAGTCTAAAACAGTGGGTGCAGTGACCAAGGGCTGAGTACGCACACCATGACTTATGCCATCTGAGCTAGTGACCAAGGGCGAAGATGAAGAGAAAGGGAATCGACGTCTGTGGTTGAAGTGGGCCAGGGCGAGGGTGAGGTAGTGAATGGGAAAATATGTTCGACGAATTTTACATTACGACTCGTATACACACGACCAGTAGGAATTTCGAGGTAGTAGTAGGCACTTTGGGAGAGACTATAACCAAGAAAAACACATGGCTTGGAGTGAGATTCAAGTTGTGTGAGTTATACGAGGATAGCAAAGGGTAGCAAAGGCACCCAAACACCTGTAGTTTGGAAAAATTTGGGAGAGAGTGGTAGATTGTTTCATAAGAGGTGAGATAGTTAAGGTTGGGTTTAGGGAGGCGGTTAATCAGATATGTGGCCGTGGTGAACGCATAAGGCCAAAGATGCAAGAGAATTGAGGCATGGTGGAGAAGTGCCAAACCAGTTTTCTACAATATGGCGATGTCGCCGTTCGGCATAGCCATTGTGTTCCGGTGTATGAGGAGGAGTGGTGAGATGAGTGATACCGTGTTCCGAAAGATAAGAGGTGAGAGCAATATATTCACTACCATTGTCCGTGATAACATGGTAATGGTGGCATTAAAAAAAATTTGACAAGACCACGAAAACGAATAAAGATGTCACGAACGTTCGATTTTTTCTTTAAGGGGTGGAGCCCTACATATTTAGTGAAATGATCAATAAACACAACATAGTATTTGTACCCTTCGGTAGAGACGATGGGATATGTCCATAAATCAGAGAAAATAATCTGTAATGCAGCAGAACTGGACAGAGTAGAGTTGGAAAATGGCAATGTGTGACTTTTATTGCAATCGCAAGAATTACAATTACATAACGAATATTTGAACGATGATAAAGATAAAAATTTGCTAGATACTAAATAACGTAAGATTTTGGGGTTGGGATGTCCTAAGTGGAGATGCCAGGTGTCAAAGTTGGTGGAGATAGTGAAGTAGGCGATCACTGGTACAGACAAATTGAATAGGAGTGCGTACACGCCATCTTTAACTGGCCCGTGCAGGATTGGAGTTCTGGTCTGCAAGGATTTCACAATAAATGAACTGGGTAAGAATTCAATACTAGCATTATTTTGTAAGCAGAATTGAGAGACAAAAATTAAATTGCAAGCTGTTTGAGGAACACGGAGAATATTAGAGAGAATAAACTTGGAGTTATGGAAGTGAATATGAGTCTGACCAGTGTGAATAATGTGTAAACCATTACCGTACCAATTTGAACGTCATCTAGTCCAAAGTAGTTGGAGTGGAGTGCAAGATTGCCAAGATCATTGGTTATGTGATGAGATGCAACAGAGTCAAGAAGCCATTCTTGAGAAGGCGTGGCAGTGGACTGGGTGGCCAGATTTGCTTGGTAATGTCGTGACTGTTCGGTAGAACTTGGGTTTGAGATGACTGGTGAATAACGATAGGCGGTACATCGCTTAGCAAAATGACCAGATTCTCCACATATTTCGCACTTGCCAAGGTATGATCGAGCATATAGTTTGTGTTGCTGTTGTTACGGGTTCAGAAATTGTTGGAGAAGGGACGTTGCTGGGGAGTGTAGTTGGTCCGAGATCCTCTAAAAGGAGAGTGGTTTGGTCATGTGGCGAAGGGATTTCGATAGGCGAGATTGGTTGTGATTGGTTGGAAGGAAGAGGATGAGGAGGAGACAGAAGATTGAGGTTGGAGTTAAGCTTCCCTGGTAACAAGTTTTTCGTGCAACTCATCAAACGTGATTGATGTATCACGAGCACGAACAACTTCTGCCAGTCCATTGTATTCGGAACCAAGACCACGAAGGATGCAGAGGACCAATTCATCTGGATCACGTGAAGAATCCACGTGGGTTAGATTTTCAACAATGCTTTTAACCCCATACATATATTTTGTTATAGTGGCATCCCCCTTTTGCAGATTGTCGAAAGCATTTTTAAGGTGCACAATATGCCCACGTGAGGGTCTGGCGTAAGTGTTGTTGATCGTAACCCACACTTCACGTGCGGTTCATGCTGCGGCAATAAAGGAAACCAAATTTGGAGAGAGAGAGTTGACAATGGCATTGAGAAGAAGTTTATCCTGTCGGATCCAGCGTGCGTGTTCGGGGTTGAGAGTGGTGGTTGTATTTTGTGTGTTCAAGGATTGCACTGGACAGGGAAAGCTATCGTCGACAAACCCTAGAAGATCAAAGCCAACGAGCAAACTATGGAATTGGATATGCCATGCAGGAAACTTTATTAGGGTAAGTTTGATGGGTAGTTGAGCTTTATCATTGATGACAATGGGAGGCCTTGGGACGGTGGGAGAGGGTGGAGGTGGTGGGTTGGTACTGCTGGGCATTTGGTTGGTAGAGTCTGTGTTGGATGATTCCATTGAGGCCACGATCGAAGCTTGTTAAGCGTATAGCTCTGATACCATAATGAGACTAAAGAATAGTTGGCTGAAATTTTTCATACATATTGATGAAGAAGAAGAGTGCTTATAGACACATACAGACTTGCACGGCCAACCCTAGTTTAGGGTTTTCTAATGATGGTAAAATTCTAATGACCCTTGGCTATTTACTATAACAAGCTACACTAATTATAGTACATCAATAATTATGGACGAATACAAATCACAGAATATACATATCTTAAAATAAGTTAACTAGAATAGGTAAACAAATTATTATCTAATACGAACCTCCAGCCTCCGCAGGCAACGGGGATCGCTTAGCCATACCTTCACCTTTGAGTAAAGCTACACCCTTGTCTCCCTAGAAATCCTCTACAGGTATATCTTTAGAAGAATGATGACACAGTTTTTGACGATTAAAGGCAGCGCCAAAGTCAATCTTCATCTTCATGGTAAAAAGAACGATAGTATAATCTGCACAAGTAGAAGAAACTATTTAAACAAGCATCGAAAAAGAAAGATATCCCAACGAAAATGAAATTAACGTTATCCATAGGCATCAAGATTAACAAGTACTATCTGAGGTGTAACCCCCAGTTGTCACAAATAAGGAAAATAATCTTTTTATATATGCAGTATTAGAAACAAAAGATTCATAAATAAAACGGGATTGAACACTCCATATTCGGCAGAGATTCATAAAAAGCTACGCAATCACAAGATGAAGGGTTTAAAGCTATTTGGGGCACAATAAAGTTACAACCTCGTTTCGCCTGATAAATATTAATGAGGCCGCCATAATTGCTTGTGGTCCTTAGAACATGCTTACTAGACTAACCCTCCAAATCTGAATGCTTTAACGCATTCTTGAACCCTAAGTTGGGAATTGACACCGAACATAAACCTAGAGGATATAAGGGAGGTTTTACAATAAATTTAACTTTAAAACACTTACTTTTTCAAATAATACCGTCATCCTAGGGATGACCCAAAGGCAAGAATGTCCAGAGTCAAGAGGAGAACATTTTGCAAAAACAAGCTAAGAAAATAAGAGGTATGAGATAAATACAAGCACGAACCTAAATGGAGGAAATACAAGATTGTAGAAAAAGAGCAAAATTGTCGGTAACAGAAATACCGCCTCAAAACAAGAGATGCACGCAAGAAGTAGAGAAGACAGTGATAAAAAGAAGAATATATTTATAGGTTTAGACGAAAGGTTTGAACCGTCAATTGAATTAACAAAAAAATCTAGGTCATTCAAAAGCTTCTCGAAATTGAGTCTAAAAATTAACGGGTGAAACAAACTTAGGCTACACATTTTAAATGCTTATAGGGCATTAACTTGAAAAATCATAAAAAGGACCCATGTAGCATACGCTATGTATTTGTAGCAATCAGACCATATCCCCTAAAAAATGACCCACGTCACACACTACTAAGAAAGGAAATTTACGTGAACCAAAGACTCGCTTCATGTATAAAGAAGTAATAAGTCTTAAGAGTTAATATAAATATTAAACTTGAACTTGGGGACTATTTATTAGACCTTGCAAGGAAGACCATGAATTTGGCCAGCCATCAACAAAACATAAAACAGCAAGCGAGGAGAACAAAGAAATAGAATGCTCGCATGATCTCAAATCATTTGTCAACTACAGGCTGGCTACATGACGTTGATAAGGAGCACATGAAGAAGTGAATAAAGTGTGACTCTTAACTAAATTAGTTAATAAGTAGCCAATAAGAAGTCACCACTTGGCACAACACAAAAATGACCAAACTACCCCAATAGTTGGATGGAAATCTATAAAAACCTGTATGATTGAAGAAGAAGGTAGCAATTCAAATATCTCCCTCTAAAATAGCTATTTCTCCTCTTTTTCTAGTTGAAGCATCTAAACTAGTAAAATTTAGAAGGTGAAACTTAGTTAGATAAGAGAATTTGTTGATTGTACTTATATTTGATATTCGATTTTAATTATTTAATCAATAAAATTGTTTGATGTGATTTTTACCATCAACAACTTTCGCATCATAATTTCAATATTCACCAAAAGAAAAAAGGCCATATAATTATATAACTGTTTAATTTTTATTAATGTATCAAATCCAAAATTAGATGGTGACTTTCAACGAAATTTTAATTGTACTACTAAACTTTAAGTTATCTTAAATTGGTTATTGAACTTTAATTTATTTTCAATTGAGTCACTAAACTTTAACTTTAGTTTCAAATTTCACCACTATCACATGTGGTATCTTAAATTGATGAAAATGGACAGTCATAGCACAAAGGATTTTTCATATAATCTCTGCATGAAACTTTCCACTATGTCACAATATGAAAGTGTTAAAAAAAAAAAAAAACGCCTTTTAACATTTTAATATAAAATCGTTAACATGACCTTTACTT
Source organism: Fraxinus quadrangulata (assembly GCA_903798255.1). Classification (NCBI taxonomy): domain Eukaryota; kingdom Viridiplantae; phylum Streptophyta; class Magnoliopsida; order Lamiales; family Oleaceae; genus Fraxinus; species Fraxinus quadrangulata. The sequence goes on from CAIGRB010158297.1 coordinate 12,431, forward strand.
TACGATTTCATTTTTAGGGACATGCAATTATGTGGAAGATCAGTTACGATATTATGGAGGACTATATGTACAACATGGTGGAATTTAAAACTAAATTTGAAGTTCGATGACCTAATTGTAACAAATTAAAATTTAGTGACCAATTAAGATTTCGATTAAAGTTCAGCAACCACTAGTGAAATTTACACCCAATATATCTTCACTAAATAAATTTTTTTTTTTTTACTTGTATGATATCAAGAAATATAGGGTAACTAGCAAGTGATGAGTTGACCTTCCGAACAACAAGAAAAAAAAAAAAATACGTTTTTTTGTAATAAACGTGTCACAGCTTTCTCCAATTTAACAACTTTTCGTTAAATTAGCTAAAAGGGGTGAATCATATATTATTGCCAATTATTTTCTTATTCTATAATGGCATGAAGTTTGCCTTTCCTAAGTTCAGAATGAAATTGTCAAGACTCTCAAATACTTAATTCTTATCCAATTGGATGGACAATTGTCTATTTGACTAAAAAGGGTTGTAATTAATTGAAAACAACATTTTTGAGTATTTTAATATGGATAACAAAGACTTTAATATAAACAGAAAAATTGCAGAAAGGTTAAATGTAACATACATGTCTATAGAAACAAAAAGTGTAGCCGAAAGTGTTTAAACTATAGCAACTTGTATTGTTGTACGATATAGGGCTTTGTGTTGTACAAATTGTTAGAAGAAGTACAAATTTTGCTAGTTTTTATATATATACTTCCCCATTTTTGTCTACAAATTTACAAACGCTAGGTATTAAAAAAAACCCACAAACCCTAAAAAAACCATGGACCATATGCCTGGTATGGAAGGAATGGAACCACCATCCCACACAGACCATGAAATGCCAATGATGCATATGGCCTTCTTCTGGAGCAAAAATTCTGAAATCCTCTTCTCCGGCTGGCCTGGTCGATGTACCGGAATGTATGCATTGGCCTTAATATTCATATTTGTGTTGTGTGTAATTGTGGAGTGGCTTTCTCATTGCGAATGGATCAAAAAGAGTAGCAGCAATGTTTCTGCTGGTCTAATTCAGACAACAATTTATGGTTTAAGGATAGGGCTGGCTTATATGGTAATGCTTGCTGTTATGTCATTCAATGTTGGGGTTTTTATTGTGGCTGTTTGTGGATTCTTACTTTTTGGGAGTAGGGTTTTCAAGAAAAGTGATTATTCTGATATTCCTTCTCGGAGTTGTTGATGAGAAATTAAGGGCTGCTTTCTGTAACCAGTGTATTAGTTGAGTAAAATTTGTATTGTAATAACCAATTCTTTTATATTGTCCAAGCATATTTGGTACAATCGATTAGATTATATTGAACTCGAGAACTAATAAGTTTTGTCAAATGTCTTCTCTCTCCTCTAATTTTATGTTGTCTTGATTTATTTGATCATTCACACCAAACTTCAGGAATAAACACATTTTAATTTGGATGATTTTTGACCTATTTTCAAACCTTACAATTTGGGTTATTTGTTTCTGGGAGTAGATTTTTCAAGAAACATGATGATTTTGATCTTACTCTAGCGAGTTGTTGATGCTGATTTCAATATCCAGCATTGCGAATTCTTGTATCTTCTCTCTTCTCCAATTTGATATTGTCTTATGTAATCTTTCATGTTAAAATAAATTTTGTAATCGGTCACGAAAGATAACAGTAGCTTTGAAATATTCAAGTGGTTAATATGACATTAAAAAGTTGAATGATCAATCCTTACATCGAATTGCACACATTTCAGAGTGCGACAGGGTCGAATCATATTTGCCAAATGAGGTATAACCCTGTTTGAGCCCATTTTTTGAGGAAATGTGTTTTGAAATAGCGATTTGTTTTATGAGAATGTGTAGTTAAAAAATACGAAAGAGTTTTGAATTTACATATAAAATTATTTTATGAAAGAATGTATTATTTAAAATGAACTTTGAAAAAAATGTAGATCAAATAGGGGCATAATATTGTAAGCACTACAAATTAAGCCCCTACTTGGTAGGGATTAAAACCGATATTTTAATGGGTAACTTACATAATACTCCTAAAATTAGGGACCCTTTGAAAAATTATATGAAAAGTATTTTGAAAGTAAAAAATGCTGTGTAAAGTAAAGTGAAACTTTTTAATTAAAAAGTGATTCACAATGTCACTTTGTCATCATGAAAGTTTAATTCAAATTTAACACAACACAAAATAAATTAACATCTAAAGAAATTCTTAAAAGCAAATTGGAAGCTTGGCCAAAGATTTATTATTCTATTAGAAATTGATTGTGTGTAACATTTTAATTAAAAAGTGGCACAACATGCTATCTCACTTTTTAATGAAAAGCTTACAAACCAAGTTTGACATTTCTTGATAAAATCTTTGACAGAAAGAACTTTATCCCACTATATTAAACCCCAATCCTGCAAAAAGAAAAATATAGGTAGATAAATGAAATTCAAATAAACCAACAGCAAATACATGCTTCATAAAGATTAAACGATCCTTGTTTCTTTTTTTAAGAATCGAATGATTTAAACCAATTTTTTCAAAATCTTCAAAAATTTCATCATAAGAACTAAACAATTCATCATATGAACAATTTTCATTTAAATTTACCTCATTTTCAATAGTCATGAAGCACATGTTTGCAATTTTCTCTTGACTTTTATTCTTCATCATCATCATCACTTTCATCTCATATTGTTTGGAGTGCTTTCTTTTTTACGAATATATTCTTTTCAATGCTATTTTCTTCTTTCTTTTGAAATCGACGATTGTTGCAAAAACCTTTCTATTTCTGACCAAGAATAACTACATTATCAAGTTCATTCATCAATTATGAATTTTAAAACAATTTTGCGTCTTTATTCTTCTTTGCTTTTCATTGTCTTCTCTTTTGTTTTGGTGTGATTTAGTTCATATATTATCAATGTTTCATAAAGTTCTTACAATGGATATGTGTTGATATCTTTGATGTTTTCTATAAACATTCGCAACGAGCTCCAATTTTCCGAGAGATACTTAAGCACTTTACTCACAAGTTCATCGTTAGTGAATTTTTGATGAAAGCCTTTGAGACCATTAATAATATTGGTAAAACGCGTGATCATATCAACAATTGGTTCATTCTCTTTCATAAAGAAATTTTCAAAATTTTTAACTAAGAGATTTATCTTAATTTATTTCACTTTGCTAGTTCCAATATGAGTAATTTCTAATTTATGCCAAATATCATAAGCGAAATCATATGCACTAATACGATTAAATTCATTTATATCTAAAACACAATAAAGTATTTTGGCTCTAGCATTTTAAGATAACTTTTGTTTGTCTAGTTCATTATATTCTTCTCTAGGTTTAGAAAAAATCGATCCGATTTATCATCCTCTTTAATAACCTTTTTAGGCACATAGAGACCAAATTCAATAACTTCCCAAATATTATAATATATAGATTGAATAAATATCGTTATTCTAGCCTTCCAAAAGTTATAATGCGTACCATCAAAAAAATAAGGACGATTTGCAGAATGACTCTCAAAATTTAGAAAAATGTGGTTAATCATTGCTCAATATTGTAGAATCTTAATTTTAAAATGAGAACATTGCTCTTATACCAATTGATAGCCCAAATATAACTAACCAAGAGAGAGGTGAATTGGTTTTTAAAGCTTTTTCAAGGAATTAATCTAAATTCAAACAAGTAAAGACTAAATAGATTAATTCAAATAATAAGCACAAATATAAAAGAAATAAGTAAAAGAGAAAGAGGATATACATTATAATTGTGGAGGTTCTATCTAAAGTAATGATCTACATTCTCTGTTACCAAGCTCTCCGACACAAGCAAGGTCGTTTCACTATGCTGATTGACTTATGGTGCAATACAACCCTTTACAACGCTTCGGTGACTTACAAACAAGGAGCACCAATTTTTATACAATGTTGAGCTTTCATGGGACCTCAATATGACTAACACGGTGGCTTACAATAAGAAGAACTAATCCTTATACAATGTTGAACTTTAAGGGATTTCAACACAATCCACACTTTATGAAAGTGATTTTATAATGAAATACCTCTCTTGATAAATAATGCAAATAAGTTAAGTACTAAAAGATATTAAAACTTCAATGAATAGTAATAAATGATAGTTCAAGTGTTAGATAAATTTTTTTTATGAATATGATAATAAAAAATCAGATTCAATCAATCAAAGTGTTTTAACGAGAAGATGAAGAATAAATAAATGCAATATATGTTCAAAAATCTTCTCAAGATATATCTCTATTTTAATGAATAATTGTAATAAATTAAGTACTAAGAGAGAAATGAAAAACGTTGATGAATATGTTGATTTTATAAGTTTAATTCAATCAATCAAAGTTTTCTATATGAAGAAGTAGAAAAGTATATGCAACGTAAGTACAAATATTTTCTTCAAATATATATCTCTTTAAAGATTTGTAAAAATAAGTTACGCACAAAGATAAATAAAAAACTTCAATGAGAGAGAAATGATTTAAGAAATTTGATTCAACAATCAAAATTTTTGTTACAAAAAAATAAATGAAATGAATGTAATAAAAAAGATTTTTCATAAATATATTTCACAAGAAAACTCTCTTTTAGTTGTTTTATGAATGCAAATTAAAGTAATATTTATAGCATTCAAAATGCCCAAAGTGCTGTAAACCAGACGTTCGCATCCTGAATTAGATGACCTAACTAGCCGTTGTGTGTCGAAATCAGAATGGTTAAAAAAAAGGATTGTTGGTGAACCGGACGTCCACTTTGAATTTTATTTTTATATTTTTTCAAAAAAATGTAGACTTTTGAAGGAGTAAGTAACATTATAAAAAATTTAAATATCAAGTTGAAATTCTTACCCTTTAAAAAATAATTTTTTTATGAAAGTATTTTTATAAAATAATCTTTTCGTATATTAAACAATTTTTGAGATTTTATCATTCATTACTAAATATCAAAGTATTAGTACCTTTATATTTGAACTAAGAAGTCCAATCTTTAATCTTGCTTCGAAATTTGCCTCTTTGAATTCTTGTCTTGATCTTGCTTTCTCTTGACGTTTGTCTTTTAAGCTCTTATCTCGAGTGAGTTGACTTGAATCTTTAACTTCCACTTTAATCTTCATTACGAGTTCGATTTATAATTGTTGATTTTAGCAACACTTGATTGATTTTAATGTTGAAATATTATCACTCAAATTAAATTGTTAGAAACAATATTAATCTTGTTTATTATGATAAAAACATTAAAGATGAAATCAACCATATGTTTACAGTGTCAACTGACTCATCTATAGCAGAGGCTTCCCTAGGAGGAATAGAGTCAGGTTCAGTAGAAGTGGGTAGATCATCAGAAGAAGCCTGATAGTTGACGGAGTATCTTCGTCAAAAATAGGTGTCTTCGGCACCCTCTCCAAAATTCTCCACAAAACTCAAATCTCACTCGGGATGAAAATCTTTAACAATCTCAAGAACCTTGTTGCCCCCATCCTGGATGGACTCCTCCATAATCTTACACCCATTAGATTTCACTTCGGCAAGCTAAGACCTCATGAGAGCTAGTTTCGTATTGGTATTCTCCAGTTGGTTAAGAAGTAAGACCTTTTCACTCCTTGCCCGATCTAGGTCTTTAGATGGAGCAAAATGTTCATTCTTAACAAACTGAAGCTTGTCTCTAAGGTGTAGGAGCTCAGTAATGGCTCTAACAACACAAACAATATGGCTTTCTCTAGCTTACTCCAAATCCTTAGTGAGTCTGGTAACATCAACCACTAAAAGAGCCTCCCTAGCAGTCAAGACAGGAGAACCTTTGATCATCTCCTTCTCAACTTCTCCAAGCTCCTACATAGAGTTGTGCGCTTCTTTTTGAAGGAGTCTGTCTTTTTCTCCAGTGAAAGGAGCCAAGACCCACAGATATTAGAATCAAGATACAAGAAACTTAAAATTGACAGTAAATAAATCTGCTAAAAACAAATGAACACAACAGATTTTTCGGCCGAAGCCCCAGAGGTTCGATATAATCCCCTGTTGAGCATCCACAAAAGGATAACGCTCGATTGCACTATACAGCCTTAAAACTGGCAACGAAGGTTACAAAAGTTCAGTACAAGGCAAGAATACAGAATAGAAACTTATCTCTTCAAAGAGATTCAACGGATCTTGGTTGAATCACTCAAGAATCACCAAATCCACATACATCCGTCAGAACCCACAACAATCAGATTTCCACACAAGGAAATCACATATTCTATGCTTATCACTCAAGATTCAAGTATCAGAACTTGAAGGAGATGAACAATCGAAGGATTTCTCAAACCCTAGAATAGAACTCTCTCGAACCCCTCTCCAGAAGCCAGAGAGAATGAAAAACCAACTTAAAATGAATAATGAACAGTCACCACAAATAATATCCCGTTTCAGTTTTCATCCAACGGCCAGCAACTGAGCACGTGTCAGCAGATCCAGTTTTGTCAACATAAGTAAAAACGTGTTTAGCCAAAACACACTTTCTTCATTAAATAAGGTAGCACACAGACCAGGGATCGAATCCCCAACAATCTCCACCTTGCTACCTTAGTTTCCAGGCGTATTAGTGCAACCAGGAGCTCAGCCAGTTTTGTTTCATTTACTCTTGTACCTGCAAAACATTAGACAGTGTCAATAGATAATAACTTCAAACAGTTTTGAAACTTGTTTAAAGGTATTATTTTAGTTCCCATATCTGAAGGATTAAACTGTGTAGCCACCTTACCAATTTTCATAATTCCTTTTGAGATTATATCTCTTATAAAATGGTATCTAATGTCTATATGTTTTGTCCTATCATGAAACATAGGATTTTTACTCAAGTGTATAGCACTTTGATTATCAGAGTATAAAATTGCATTTTCATCAACAAAACCAAGTTCCTTTAAAAGTCCACTTAACCAGATGCCTTCTTTAAAAGCATCTGAAGCAGCAATATATTCTGCTTCAGTTGAAGATAAGGCAACAATTTTCTGCAACTGTGATTTCCAACTGATCACAGTTCCACACAAGGTAAAGAAGTAAGATGATGTGGACTTCCTATTGTCCCTATCTCCAGCAAAATCAGAATCAGTAAAGCCTTTCAGCTTTACCCCTTCTTTGTTCATTTTAAACATAAGGCCAAGATTGGAAGTACCTTTTAGGTATTTTAAAAGCCATTTTAAAGCCTGCCAATGTTCTTCCCCAGGATTACTCATAAACCTACTGAGTATGCTAATACTAAATGCAAGATCAGGTCTAGTGCACACCATTAAGTACATGACTGAGCCAATTACATTAGCATAAGGAATTTTAGACATTTTATCAAATTCTTCATCAGTTTTGGGACAGAAATCAGAGGACAGCTTAAAATGATTTGCAAGAGGCAAAGTTACAGGTTTGCAGTCAAACATGTTAAACTTCTTTAAAATTTTATTCACATAATCATGCTGATTTAAAAATAGCAGATTTTTATCTTTATTTCTAAAGATCTGAATGCCAAGGATCTTTTTGGCTGCACCAAGGTCTTTCATTTCAAACTCAGATTTCAACTTTTGTTTTATGAAATCAATTTCAGACTTATCATGACTGGCAATTAACATATCATCAACATAAAGGACAAGGTATAGAGAGTTCTCACCTCCACTTCCTTTGCAATAGAGGCATGTGTCATAATTGCTTCTTTGGAAGCCAAGTTTCAGAACAAAAGAATCAAATCTTTTGTACCACTGCCTTGGGGCTTGTTTTAAACCGTACAAAGATTTCTTTAAAAGACACACAACATTTTCAGAATTACCTTTTTCAAAACCAAAAGGTTGTTTCATATAAATCTTTTCTTCTAAGTCACCATAGAGGAAGGCAGTTTTCACATCTAATTGATCAAGTTCCCAATTAAATTGAGCAACTAAAGCAAGTAAGCATCTAATAGTGGTGTATTTGACAACAGGAGAAAAGATTTCATTGTAGTCTACCCCCTCCTTTTGAGTAAAGCCTTTTGCTACAAGTCTAGCTTTGTATCTAACATTTTTATCTCCCCCTTCACCATCTTTAATTTTGTAAATCCATTTACAATCTATTAATTTCTGCCCTTGAGGTCTTTTAACTAAGATCCAAGTATTATTCTTAAGAAGTGAACACATTTCATCTTCCATGGCTGCTATCCAACTCTTAGCATTTTTACTATTTATAGCATCATTATAGGAGCAAGGCTCATTTTCAAATTGTTCTTGAACAGTGAACAGAGAAACAAATTCATCACAGTCAAATCTAGTGGAAGGCCTAATGTTCCTTCTTTCTCTATCTCTAGTAAGCTGATAATCATTAACAGGTAATACAGAATTGCCAGATTCAGTTTCAGGTTCAGTTAAAATTTCAGTTTCATCAGAGACAGATTCAATTAAAGTAGGAGCAGATATTACCTTCTCAGCAGACAGAGGCTCCACCTCAATTTGAGCATCTTTATCAGTTACATTTGTTTCTTTTCCTTCTAAGCATGGCATGATAGATTCATTAAAAATAACATCTCTTCTAACAATTACTTTAAAACCTCTTTCACCCTTGATCCACAGTCTATACCCTTTTACATTTTCACCATAACCTAAGAAAATACATTTAAGAGATCTAGGTTCTAGTTTTCCAATATTTTGATGAGCATATGCAGTACAGTCAAAAAATTTTAAATGTGAATAATCAACAGGGTTTTTAGACCACACAGATTCAGGAACTTCAAAATTCAGAGCACTTGTTGGACTTCTATTAATCAAGTATGCAGCAGTTTTTACAGCTTCCCTCCAAAAGAGTTTTGGTAGGCCAGAGCCCAAAAGCATGCACCTAACCTTGTTTAATAAAGTCCTATTCATTCTCTCTGCTATGCCATTTTGTTGAGGGGTATAAGTAACTGTTCTGTGTCTTAAAATACCACACTCCTTACAAAAATTATTGAATTCATAATTGCAAAATTCCAAACCATTGTCAGTTCTTAATACTTTTATCTTATGATCAGTTTGATTTTCAACTTGAGTTTTCCAGTCTTTGAAAACAGAAAAGGTTTCATCTTTAAATTTTAGCAAAAAAGTCCAAATTTTCCTTGAAAAGTCATCAATGATCAAAAGATAGTATTTATAACCAGAGAGAGTACATACAGATGCAGGACCCCACAAGTCAGCATGTAAGTAATCAAGTATTTGTTTGGATTTATGAATTCCAGGTAAAAATTTGAGTTTGACTTATTTACCAATGATACACTGTTTACAGGAATCAATTTCACCAAAATGTTGATTTCCAAAAACTCCTTTATTTTGTAAAACTTTTAAACTCTTTTTACCAATATGGCCAAGTTTTTTATGCCACAATTTTGCTAAAGAGAAATTTTCAGTCAAAGCAGCAGCAGTTAATCCAAGTAAAGGTTTTGCCTTTAAGAAATATAGGACATATCTCTTGGGGGTACTAATGATCAAGTCATTCCCCCTAAGAATTTTTATGTGTCCTTGGCCCAACTTAATGTCGAACTCCATGTCATCTAACATACCTAGAGACACCAGATTCCTTTCTAATTCAGGTACATATCTAGTTCCTTTCAGAATAAGAATGTTGCCATTTTCAAGTAGCAATTTTACAGTTCCTATTCCACACACTTTGCAGGTCATATTATTACCCAGTATAACTTGCCCACTAGTTATTTTTTTAAAATCAAGAAAACAATACTTATTAGGGCACATGTGAAAAGAACAACCTGAGTCAATAATCCATTCATCATTTAATTTTTTCTCAACATTAACAAGGACAACACCATCCTCAGTTCCCTCTCTGTTGTAAGCTAAAGCAACATTCCCATCATCAGGTTTCCTTTCTTTAAATTCATTTTTCTTTTTGTAACAATCTTACACAAAGTGTCCAAATTTTCCACAATGAAAACATTTCTTACCCTTTGCTTTATTCTTGACTTTATTCTTATCACCCATCTAGTTTTATTTTCATTAAAACTTTTGAAGTGATTACTAGGTTTACTATGACCCTTCCCTCTTATCATAAGAGTATCTCCATTATCTTTAGTTTCAAATTTTATTTCTAATGCTTTAACCCTTAGAGTATTAATAATAATATCAGTGGTAAGTTCAGCCCTTCCATATTCTAAGGCAACCTTGAAGTCTCTATATCTGTCACTAATGGAGTTCAACAGGACCACAGCCAGCTGATCTTTTGAGAGTTTCTCTTCACAGTTGGCAAGATCTTGGGTCAATTTTGTAAACCTATTCAGATTATCATCTAAGTCAACAGAAAGATCCATTTTAAAATAAAAGAATTGTTTTAGCAAATAGCATTTATTGGGAATGGTTTTAGTTACATACTGATTTTCAAGTTTGGTCCAAAGTTCAGCAGCAGTTTTGGTTTCACCAATGGTTCTTATCACATTGTCAGATAAGTACAAGAAAATAGTACTCCAAGCAATTTCATCTAGTTCAGTTTTCTTAGTAATAGGCATTTCATCAGGTAGGGTTCCATCTAAAGCCCTCACACACTTCATTTGCATTAAGATAGCTTTCATTTTTTGACTCCACATATTAAAATCAATTTTCCCATCAAATTGTGCAACTTCAAACTTGGCAGAAGCCATAACAAATTGACACACAGGATGTGAGAGTATGAGTCAAAATATAAAGTAGAACCGAAAGACAGAGTAATAGTCAATCAGAGTCACAAATGCAGTGAACAATTTACAGTATTTCACAGTTTATATCACGTAGTGTTCATGCAGATCAAATGCAGGTAAGAAGACACAACAACAGAGATCACATTAACTATGTTTCAGTGATTTCTCCTGCAAGATTCTCCTAATACACACCCGTACTGGATTTATCTCAGATTTCCAAGACCTCACAGGGGTCTTTGGACAAAGATTAGTCTCCAGGGGGTATTCGTGTATGGTAAATCAGGGGTAAAATCAAGAAACTCCTAATATTAAACGTAAATATTACAAGAGTTAAGATAGATCCCACTTAGCGAGTATTTTACAACTCTGTGTCCAACATTACTACTTGAAAGCAGTTCCAAAAAATTCAGATCTGCAACAGATCGTCAACTTTCTTCGAAGATCCAGGTATCTTGTTCTTGATCCAGGCTCTGATACCACTGAAAGGAGCCAAGACCACAGATATTAGAATCAAGATACAAGAAACTTAAAATTGACAGTAAATAAATCTGCTAAACAAATGAACACAACAGATTTTTCGGCTGAAGCCCCAGAGGTTCGGTATAAACCTAATCCCCTGTTGAGCATCCACAAAAGGATAACGCTCGATTGTACTATACAGCCTTAAAACTGACAACGAAGGTTACAGAAGTCCAGTACAAACCAAAGAATATAGATTAGAGACTTATCTCTTCAAGGATTCAACGGATCTTGGTTGAATCACACAAGAATCACCAAAACTCTACACAACAGGCAGAATCCATTACAAACAGATTTCCACACAAGAAAATCATGTATTCTAGGCTAGCACTCAAGAATCATACATCAGAAACTAAAAGAGATCAACAATCGACAGGATTTCGAAAACCCTAGAATAGAACTCTCTCGAACCATTGGTCATAGAGGAGGAGAGAATGAAATTATTCAACCCAGATGAACAGTCGTGGCATATTAATATCACAGCCCACGTTCCATCCAACGGCCAGCTATAGAGCACGTGTCAGTAGATCCAACAATTAACATAATAAGTAAAGGCGTGTTTTCAGAAACACAACTCTTCCCACTATTAAGGTAGCACAATGATCAGGGGTTCGATTCTCCAACAATCTCCACCTTGCTACCTTAGTTTTTCAGGCGTATTAGTGTAGCCAGGAGCTCATCCAGTTTCATTGCATTTGCTCTAAGTACCTGCAAAACATTAGACAGTATCAATAAATAATAACTTCAAACAGTTTTGAAAGATAGCAGCTTGCGAGAGGTGACCATCAATCAGATTCTCCCTTTGCTTGGGAGTCATATTCTCGATAAATTTCTCAAAAGCAGAGTTAAAATACAAGAAAGTAGATCTAGATGCCCCAGAAACAAAAACCAGGAATCAAGGATAAAGCTTTGAGGTCCAGCTCCCCGTGATGGAGGGCATCAAATAAATCCTTGAAATCTACAATATGCTTGAGTCCATTAGGCATTTTTCTCTTCCCCTTTGTAGGAACCCTTGTCAAAATTGGATATTGGGATCCAGATACCTGCTAACCTCCAGCCTCCTTGGGCAACAGGGATCACTTAGCCATACCTTCGCCTTTCAGTGAAGCTACACCCTTATCTCCCTAGCAATCCTCTACAGGTATAGCTTTAGAAGAAGGATGACCCAATTTTTGGCGCTTAGAGGCAACGCTAAAGTCAATCTTCATCTTCATGGTAAAAAGAACAATAGTATAATATGCACAAGTAGAAGAAACTATGTAAACAAGCATCGTACACTTTTTCAAGCTTGAATCCTGTTATCTTAACTGAGAATGCCGTTACTTATTAAGACAGGAAATCGGGTTTTCTGAATATCTCTCTTTCGGCCTATGTTGTAGAAGAAACTATGTAAACAAGCATCTAAAAAGAAAGATATCCCAACAAAAATGAAATTAATGTTATCCATAGGCTTCAAGATTAACAAGTATTATCTGAGGTGTAACCCCCAGTTGACACAAATAAGGAAAACAATCTTTTTCTACATGCAGTATTAGGAACAAAAGATTAATAAAGAAACGAGATTGAACACTCCATATTCGGCAGAGATTCATAAAAAGGTACGCAACCATAAGATAAAGGGTTTAAAGCTATTTGGGGCACGGTAAAGTTACAACTTCGTTTCACCTAATAAATATTAATGAGGCCCCCAAAATTGCTCGTGGTCCTTAGAACATGCTTTCTAGACTAACCCTCCAAATCCAAATGCTTTAACGCATTCTTTAACCCTAAGTTGGCAATTGACGCGAACATAACCCTAGAGGTTATAAGGGAGGTTTTACAATAAATTTAACTTTAAAACTCTTTTAACTTTTTCAAATAATACCATCAGCCTATGGATGACCCCAAGGCAAGAATGTCTGGAGTCAAGAGGAGAACATTTTACAAAAACAAGCTAAGAAAATAAGAGGTATGAAATAAATATAAACACGAACCTAAATGGAGGAAATAGAAGATAGTAGAAAAAAAGCAAAATAGTCGGTAACAGAAATATCGTCGCAAAACAAGAGATACACTCATGCAGTAAAGAAGACGATGATAAAAAGAAGAATATACTTACAAGTTTAGACGAAAGGTTTGAACCGTCAACTGAATTAACAAAAAATCTAGGTCATTCAAAAGCTTCTCGCAATTGTGGCCGCCGAAGGCTAACACTCGCTTGATTGAGTCTAAAAATTAACGGGTGAATCAAACTTGGGCCACACTCATTTTAAATACTTATAGGGCACGACCTTGGAAAATCGTAAAAAGGACCCATGTAGCATACGCTAAATATTTGTAGCAATCAGACAATATCCCCTCAAAAATGACCCACGTCACACACTACTAAGAAAGGAAATTTACATGAACGAAAGACTCACTTCATGGATAAAGAAGTAATAAATCTTATGAGTTAATATAAATATCAAACCCGAACTTGGGGACTATTTATTAGACCTTGCAAGGAAGTCCACGGATTTGGCCAGCCATCAACAAAACATAAAACAACACGCAAGGAGAACAAAGAAATAGAATGCTCGCATAATGATTTCAAATCATTTGTCAACTATAGGTTGGCTACATGATGTTGATAAGGAGCAAATGGATAAGTGAATAAAGCGTGACTCTTAACTAAATTAATTAATAAGCGGCCAATAGAAGTCACCACTTGGCACAACACAAAATTGACCCAACTACCCCCAATATTTGGAGGGAAATCTATAAATACTCCTATGATTGAAGAAGGTTAGCAATTCAAATATCTCCCTCTAAAATAGCTATTTCTCCTCTTTTTCTAGTTGAAGCATCTAAACTAGTAAAATGTAGAAGGTGAAACTCTTAGTTAGATAAGAGGATTTGTTGGTTGTATTTATATTTGATCTTCGATTTTAATTATTTCATCAATAAAATTGTTTGATCTGATTTTTACCATCAACAGCTTTCGCATCATAATTTTAATTTCACCAAAAGAAAAAATGCAATATAATTATATAACTATTTTATTTTTATTAATGTATCTGATTCAAAATTAGATGGTGACTTTCAGCGAAATTTTAATTGTAGTACTAAACTTTAAGTTATCTTAAATTGGTTATTGAACTTTAATTTATTTTCAATTGAGTCACTAACCTTTAACTTTAGTTTCAAATTTCACCACTCTTATCACATGTGGTATCTTAAATTGATGAAAATTGACCGTCATAGCACAAAGGAATTTTCATATAACCTCTGCATGAAACTTACCACTACGTCACAATATGCAAGTGTTAAAAGAAAAAACAAATACGCCTTTTAACATTTTAATATAAAGACTTTAACATGACCTTTACTTTACGATTTCATTTTTAGGGATGTGCGATTATGTGGAAGATTAGTTACGATATTATGGAGGACTATATGTTACAACATGGTGGAATTTAAAACTAAATTTGAAGTTCGATGACCGAATTGTAACAAATTAAAGTTTAGTGACCAATTAAGATTCCGATGAAAGTTCACTAGTGAAATTTACACCCAATACAACTTCACTAAATAATTTTTTTTTTTTTTTTTATATATCAAGAAATATAGAGTAACTAGCAAGGGAAGAGTTGACCTCTCGAACAAGAAAAATTAAATACCTTTTTTTTGTAATAAACGTGTCACAGCTTTCTCCAATTTAACAACTTGTCGTTAAATTAGCTAAAAGGGGTGAATCATATATTATTGCCAATTATTTTCTTATTCTATAATGGCATGAAGTTTGCCTTTCCTAACTTTAGAATGAAATTGTCAAATCTCTCAAATAATTAATTCTTATCCAATTGGATGGACAATTGTCTATTTGACTAAAAAGGGTTGTGATTATTGAAAACAACATTTTTGAGTATTTTAATATGGATAACAAAGACTTTAATATAAAGAGAAAAATTGTAGAAAGGTTTGCATAGTACAGATTGTTAGAACTTGAAGTACAAATTTTGCTAGTTTTTATATATACACTTCCCATTTTTGTCTACAAATTTACAAACCCTAGGTGTTAAAAAAAAAACCCCCACAAACCCTAAAAAAACCATGGATATGCCTGGTATGGAAGGAATGGAACCACCATCCCACACAGACCATGAAATGCCAATGATGCATATGGCCTTCTTCTGGAGCAAAAATGCTGAAATCCTCTTCTCCGGTTGGCCCGGTCTACGTACCGGAATGTATGCATTGGCCTTAATATTCATATTTGTGCTGTGTGTAATTGTGGAGTGGCTTTCTCATTGCAAATTGATCAAAAAGAGTAGCAGCAATGTTTCTGCTGGTCTGATTCAGACAGCAATTTATGGTTTAAGGATAGGGCTGGCTTATATGGTAATGCTTGCTGTTATGTCATTCAATGTTGGGGTTTTTATTGTGGCTGTTTGTGGGCATACTTTTGGATTCTTTCTTTTTGGGAGTAGAGTTTTCAAGAAAAGTGATTATTCTGATCTTCCTCCTCAGAGTTGTTGATGAGAAATTAAGGGCTGCTTTCTGTATCCAGGGTATTAGTTGAGAAAAATTTGTATTGTAATAATCACTTCTTTTATATTGTCCAAGCATGTTTGGTATGCTCGATTAGATTATATTGAACTCAAGAACTAATAAGTTTCTGTTTTGTCAAGTGTCTTCTCTCTTCTCAAATTTTATGTTGTCTTGTTTTATTTGATCATTCACACCAAAATCGTTTCTTTAGGAGTAAACGCATTTTAATTTGGATGATTTTTGACCTATTTTCAAACCATACAATTTGGGTTATTTGTTTCTGGGAGTAGATTTTTCAAGAAACGTGATGATTTTGATCTTACCCTGGTGAGTTGTTGATGCTGATTTCAATATCCAGCATTGCGAATTCTTGTATCTTCTCTCTTCTCCAATTTCATATTGTCTTATCTAATCTTTCATGTTAAAATAAATTTTGTCTAATTGGTCATGAAAGATGACAGTACGTTTGAAGTATTCAAGTGGTTAATATGACATTAAAAAGTCGACAGATCAATTCTTATATTGAATTGTACACATTTCAGAGTGCAACGGGGTCGTATCATATTTGCTAAATGAGGTATAACCCTGTTTGAGACCATTTTTTGAGGAAATGTGTTGAAATAACAATTGTTTTTTAGATTTTGTAATTAAAAAATATGAAATTTTTTTTAATTTACATGTAAAATTATTTTATGAAAGAATGTATTGTTGAAAATGAGTTTTGAAAAAAAATGGGGCTCATATAGGGGCGTAATATTGTAACCACTACAAATTAAGCCCCTACTTGGTAGGGATTAAAACCAATATTTTAATGGGTAACTTACATAATACCCCTAAAATTAGGAATCCTTCGAAAAATCATATCACAAGTGTTTTGAAAGTAAAAAATACTGTGTAAAGTAAAGTGAAACTTTTTAATTAAAAAGTGACTCACAATGTCACTTTTTCATCATGAAAGTTTAGTTCAAATTTAACACGATACAAAATAAATTAACATCTAAAATAAATTGGAAGTGACAGAAAAAAAAATAATAATAAAAAAAGTGACGAACTGAAAAAGTATGTGAAAAGCTAAAAAATGGACAAAAAGTGATAAAAATTAAAAAAGTGACGAATAATATTTAAACAACAATCTAAATAGCATTAATTGTACATCTCAGCAAAATTTTAGATTAGATTTAGGGGATTGTTGATTTCCTTTTGCATATTGTCTCTTTGTGATTATTTTTCACTTTTATTAACTAGTATATTAAATTGGATTTGGAAGCATTCAATAAAGTGACAAAAGTTCAAAAAATAAACAAAAAAAAAAAAGTAACAAAAATATAATAAAAGTGACAAAACCTAAAAACGCAGACATCATATTATAGTCTCAAGCTATATGCTGCGTATTATGGTCTTATGGACTATATATCACTGACAAGCAAATAATTGAAATTCTATAGGCACTACAAAAGCAGACATCATAATGACCTCTATGGCATGCCAATAGAATCTACTCTCCAAAAAACCAGAACAACACTTCATAGTAATCAAATCAACTCCATATTCATGTCCATTCTAGTAAGTAATGACCTAAACGGCTAAACCCAAGAGTAGTGGCCTCTAACCATAGAATCTTGGGGAGAAAATTGTCTTAATTTGAAGTTTTTGCTCACTGCATTTCTTTTGATAATTCTTAATTATTGGTTTATGTGCCACAAATATAAATATTGCACTTCATAGAATTCAATTTGCAGTTCATCCTTAAACTTCTTTGTCTTGTATATCTCCAAGCAAACAACATGCATATATCATCTTTCTATACCAGCATTAAGAATTGGACTAAACATGTCCAACATCTTGAGTAAAACGTTAGCTTGTTATAGTATGATAAATTATAAGTGTATTTTATAAACTTATTTGAGCCTAAAAATATAGACATTTGATAGTTCTTTTGATTAGTTGTAGCCTAATTTATTGTATATTTGGTTTATTAGGTAAAACTCAATGAAAATTTGGCAAAAATGGGGGGTGAAATTCGAAGTTTGGAATCTAATTGGAAATTTTTAATGTTGATTCGGTCTACAAAATGAAGATTGAAGATTTTTCGAGTTCGATTCGATGTAATTACAAGTTATAGGATTAAATAGTAAAAGAAAAAGGACAACAAATGACTCAAGAAGAATTCAAGGACTAATGATGTGATCCATGATATAAGGCCAAGTCCAGGCAATGATCCATTGATCGTTGATGAAGGGCATATGACTAGGTCGCGAGCGAAGCGGGTTAAAGATGCGACAGGACTACTTGCTCAAGCCACGGGAAGAAAAATTGATCACAAAAAGTAAATAGACAAGTTTCATGTTGGGCATAGGAGATGATGTTAAACTATGATTCAATATATTTCCACTTGTTTTGATTATAACAAACAATACACTTATATTTCTAACAAATTTTGTTTCTTGAGTTTTTCATGAATATATCTTCTTAAACATTCAAAAACTCAAATCGTTATCCATTGAAAAACAAACAATCAAATGAGTCTCGAAGAAAAGAAGAACGAGACATTTGAAGATTAAAACTTAGAAGTAATTTTATCGGAACTTAAATGTAAAGGTACAACTCATCAATTTTTAACAAGTGTTCAACGCTCAAATTATTTCTATAATCCATCACTTGCATAAAACTGATTTTTCATAATTTTTAAAAAAAAAAAAAGTCAACTTTCGGTCAATCGAAAATTCAAATTTCGGTCAACCGAAAATGTGTCTGGTCAGCCGAAATTCCAACGGTTTGATTTTTCCAACGGCCATACACTTTCGGTCAATCGAAATTAGTCAATCGAAAGTGACTGATTTGGCTTCCTTTACTCTATAAATATTCATCTCTTCTTGCATTTAATTTAAACAACTTGCAAGAGCAATTAAGAGAGTATATCTATTAAATATCATTGAGCTTACTTGATTTTAAATTCTATTTCTACAAAGAATTTCTTGATTGATCAAATTAATTTTTCATCTATCTCATCAACAATTCTTTTTGTAAAGAAATTTCTCAATCTCATCCACTTTTAATTCTTGATAAACGTTTTCTTTGCCAACACTTATATTGAAGTGTAAATCTCTCTTCATACCTAACTTGTATTATTTGTTAAGAGAGATTATAGGTTGAAAGTTTTGATACAAAGATATAAATTAT
>CAIGRB010158314.1:0-13647 GCA_903798255.1 Fraxinus quadrangulata
CATCCAGAAATGAACTGAAGCGACTTGTGTTTGAACTGAAAAGAGCTGGAAATAAGGTTGCTGAAGAGACTCTTGACCATCGAACTACTCGAGGTTCTAGGAAATATCATTAAGAGTACTTGGTTAAATAGAGCGGATGCGAGGAGAATACTTGGGAAAACAAAAAAGACCTTGGAGCATTCAAACCATTAATTGAAGCATATCATTCATAAATGGCTCTGAGGGTGTGGCCAAAACAAATGAGAGAGAATGTCAAAAATCGCAGCTTTGCTTAAGCCCCTGACCCAATCGTAGCCGCAGTTTGCCCAACTTTGACCGCACATTGTAAATATTAGTTCAATTTGAGTTGTAATTTCCTTTCCATTGTAATAGGTTATTTCAATTGTAAAATAACTCTGATATTGGTAAACGTTTAATATGATTCTTCGTTATTTAAACGTCTACTCATATCACTTAAGTTTTTGTTCCGAATGCTATTATAGGGGGTATTAGTTTTTCAAACATCTTTCAAGATTTCTAGTATTCGCCCTCTGCACTAGCCATTGTAATTTTCTACTTTCATCAATTGTAATTTTAAACTTTCAAGTAATCAATGATTAATTTACTTTCAATACATTTCAATTTCATGTTGCAAACTTTTTACAATTTGTAAACAAATTTTCATTCGTCTCGAAACGATCAAGAGAAGGCGAAAGGTAGTCTAACGGAGCAGACTACTGCCGTACGGTGTCCCTTTTTATGCCAAGAAGAAAGGCACCCTGTAAAACCTAGTAATGCATATTCTATATTAGGATTTGGACTTTGGGTATATGGACTATAAAATTAATTTGGCCCATTTAATTTTTCCATTTGTTGTTGAAGTTCATAAGTAATAAATGGTAAATAAAGGGTTTTAAATTGCTATTTTAATTAATAGCATATAAATTTATATATTATTTTAATTTTGGGCCAATCTAGATTTGACTTCGGTTCGACCGTTTGACCCTTGAACTTTCCACGTCGATATCCAAGTTGATTTTCAAAAGATTACTTTTTATGTTTGAATTATTGTAGATATTGTATATTAAATGTACATAAGAGACCCGTATTTTTTTGGAGGACAAATTATAATAGTAGTGCTAGTTACAATTATTATGTATTGATTGCAACCTTGCTTAAATACGGTAGTTCCATCATCATAGTCATTAACTTTGTATCGATAATTCATTACATTTAGAATTTGGGAAAAAAATTCATCTTAAATCACAATTGTCGTGGAACGTGATAATTCCTGCTGAGAACCTTGATGCTTAAGAAGACTATCATAATTCACCTTGTGGATGATTTTGCTGCTAAAGGGGCCATGAAAGATCTGGGTTATTTCCTTGCCATTACTAATGTGGAGGACATCGGCAAGGAAAAGTTATTCAACACATGGTAGACGTACTCTTTCCCGTAGACTTGAGCTGCGTTACCTTCAAGATCTTACCTGTAGAAATTTTGGAAGGCATTGTGCACAAAATCTTGCAGCAGTCTCTTGAGATCCGCGGCAACTGAGATAGCACGTCTCTCTCATAAAAAATGGCTGACTACTAGTATGTACCCAAGGAAAATTCCATCATAATTGAGAAAGGTGTCCTCGTGCTTTGTGGTGATTGGTGAGAAGTATGTCGACGATGAGAAGGATTTTCAGGAAGTTGTGAGCCTAAAAGGCAATTTACCTTGGACCGATTTCTTAGGAAATCTTTGTTTATTCTTTTTCACATTAGGCAATTTCTGTTATGTTTCTGTACTTGAGACATTTGTGTATACTTTAGGCAGGCTTCTGTAGCAAGTTGTTACCGTTTATCCTTGTGACTAGTTGTTGTGCTCGTGTGTGACTATTTTGAGAATCATCTATGAATCTTACTTGTGTAAGTACATTCCTTCCGTTGATGTTCACTAATGTTGTTAGAACACGACTATTATCTATATACTCTAGGCTTGGGTGTCATTTGTGACGAGAACTGGTTGCATTTTGTAGTGTTGAAAATTTCGCATGGCTGATAACCACTTTAATTGTGGTTCTTATTTTCATTAGGATATAATTGTATGTCTTGGAAGTTTAGGTCCTCAAAAACCTTTCTATGAAAGTCAAGTCTCCCCTAATGAGCTCATATCTTCTTCTAATTCTTTTGATACACATGATTGTATAAATTACAAATAAGTTTTACAAGCAAATTGAAATTTTAACTAAATTAAAATTTATCTATGATAACTCCTTGCACACATCTGTCTCATCTTTCCTTCCCATCTTCTCTTTCACACAACTCACTCAATCGGTCTTCATGGATTTCATTCCATTTTGTCCATATGTACTATGTCCCAGTCGATAACTCGTAGTACACATCTCTCCCTTTCCATATCTCTTTTACGTTACTCACTCTCTATAAAACTCTTGCATTCTTTATTTAAGTTTCTATGACTTATTTTTGTCGCAAAATCTTTTTCCCTTCTCGTAATACTTGTACGCAAATCTCATTACTTTGATCAGAACAATAATGCTGCTCAAACAGGGTTTAAAAATAGGTGCATTGACGGGTGTTGCGTTGATATCACTTATATGAGTGTTTTTTTTATCTGTTTAATGTTGTTGCGCTATGTGTCTCCCTATTTTTTTAACATTGTCATTGAGTTGTCATTGTAGCAAAACTCTGATCGAAATTTTATGAAGTGGATGAAAATCCAGTCAATGAGCGAGTAACGCGACTTAATGTTCAGTGACCAACTAGCTACGATTCAAAGTTTAGTAGGTAATGAAATAATTAACCCCATATACATGTATAAACAATAGCTATCAAACCTTTTACTTTTATGCAAATTTGACCTAAACCTTTAATTTGTGGCTCTCATGATACCAAACATTTCAAAAACTAGCATCCGAAGTCCAAATTAATAGAAATCGTTAGTTACTATGTTAGTTGACAATGTTGACTAATTCTTAAATGACAAAGGGATAACTCTACATTTTTTTCATATAAAAAACTAAAAAAAAAAACTCAAATCAAATCAAAAACCGAAAAAAAAAAAAATTAAAAAAATACTATTCATCTTCTCCACCCACGCCCTACCCTCACCCCATCCACCCCACCCCAAAACCAAAAACCACCAAAATTGTCGACGACACAACCCTGTGATTTTGCAGAGTCCGTTGGTACCATCTTCCACTTTCCATCGTCTCACCAAAAAAGTTAAAATATTCGTGACTGCAATTAAATTGCGCCAAAAAATCGCTAAAATGGTGAATATGTGGTTGCAGTTAAAATATTTCCCCTTTTCAATTCCCTCAGCAAAATTACACTAAAAAATTCACTCCATTCAACTCATAAATTATAATACGATTGGATTTACATGTGGATTGCTTTCAGAAAATGAAAATTCTTGATAATTGAGGGTGTGTTTGCCTCCCATTATTGGGAGAAAAATGGAGTAAGGAATAATATTTTTTGGAGAATGTGTAGTTAAAATTTAAAGTAATTTTATTGATTTGTGTATAGAATATTTTATTAAGTGAATGTGTGATGGAGAATCTTACTGTAGTAGACAATGCTTTAGAGTAATGTTAAACAAATAGAGCCTGAATAAGATTGTTATGGAAAAGGGAAAATCGAAATTGGTAAAGGAGTTGGAAGATGAAGAAGAAAAGTTGGAAAATGAAGGATTCAGGTACGGGGGTTCATCGTACTCACTTGCAATAAAAGACGATGAAAAGTGGAAGGTAGTGCCAGCTATTTAGTTTCGCTACTTTTCTTGCTCGGACTCCGTAATGGTTCTCTCTCATCGTGGCGGGTTGTTGAAGGTTTTGGTGGTGAGGCAGGCGGTTTCGGTGGCGGTGATGTTGGTGGTGTCGACGGTTTTGGTGGTTTTTGGTAATAGTGTTATTTTTTTTTTGGTTTTTTATTTGATTATTTTAATTTTAATTTTTTATATGAAAAATGTAAAGTTATCCTTTTGTTCTTTAAAACTCAGTCAACATTTGATCAACTAAATATTTCTATTAATTTAGACTCTAGATACGAGTTTTTGAAAGGCTTGTATTGTAAGTGACACAAATTAAAAGTTTGGGTCAAATTTATGATATATTTGATGCTGTTAGTGCAATTTTTCCTAATTATATTGCATTTAAACTACATAGTGCACACTCTAGATCAATAGGTCAAATTTTTAATCGAATAATCACTCGAAAAAAGAACTCCGACGAAACATCCGCTGACCAATGTCATCGCCATCACCCACCGCCGTCGATGCCTTCGCCGCCCGGCCTTGGCGGCAGTTCCTTGACCCTGCAAGTCTTAGCCTCCCCATCTCACTCTCTGAAGCCAGGTTTCGCCTCACCCAAAACCTCCGCTACTTCTATCCCAACTACGCTCTCCTCTCTCTCCTCGTATTCCTCCTCACGCTTCTTCCTCATCCTCTCTCTTTGATACTTTTCCTCTGCATTTTTTCGGCATACATATACTTACTCTTGTCGCGCGGCGAGCCCTTGACTGTCCTCGATCACACCATTGACCAGAAAATCATACTGGGTTTTCTTCTTGTACTCACTCTGGTTGCTGTTTTATGGACCAAAGTTTGGTGGAATATTTTTATTTCTTCGATTGTTGGGGCGGTGGTTGTTTTTCTTCACGCTGTTTTGAGGGCTCCGGAGGAGGTTGAGGAGGATTCGCCATATGGGTCTTTGCTAAATGTTGTGGACGATCCTAGGGGAGACTATGCTAGTGTTTGAAATTGGGGATTTTGTCGGTTTTTGATTTATTTGGGGAATTATAAATTGGTTAGCTCATGGATTACTGTTTTGAATTGTAGTTTTATGTTCATGATTGTAATTTATCTAATTTCAGTGTTCAATTAATGAAAATTACGTTACTCTGTTCTTATTGTGTTTATATCCTTTCTTGGTTTCATTTTCATTGCGATGATCTCGAGTTCTGAATATAATTTTGAAGGACTTGCATTATATGTTTATGTGGATTTATTTATCTTGATGTATGGTATCCAGTTTCATTTTCATCAAGAAAATGTGCAAATTTGTGTGAAAAATGATGTACTTAGGGTAATAGTGATCGAAACTATTTGGGATTGAGTGGTGAAAAGATAAATCAACCAAAAAGAGAGATTGTTATGGGAGTTTAGAAAGAGGTGCTTGTTAAATCTGGTTTTCTTATAGCTTAGTCAGGTGAGATTCTCTATCGTATAAATTCTTGTGATATTTGAAGATATAGCTTAGCTCATCTTCATAATCTTTTTATGATAGATTTAATTCATAAAGAAGAAAAATTCGGTTTTGAACAGTTGAGACGGAACATTACTTTATAGTTTATACTATGCTCTTATTCTTAAATTTTGTTTACAAGGCCTATGGTTGTACTTTTGTGTTGTATGCTGGCTTAGGGTTACTGTCCATATGGCACTAGAACTGCATTTTACATTCTTTTGATTCTAACATTATGTAAATGCTGGTCGTAATTTACTAGTTTTATATGGAGTAATATATTTCATAACAAGTGAATTACATGTGAATTGATCTTTCAATTGTTCGACTGAAGGATTATGGGTTGAAGTGCATGGAAATCTTGCCTTTTAGGCGACTGAAGGTTTGTATAGTTCAGAATGCATGTACACTCTGGGTCCGTTTGATTGCAAGAGGGAAATTTGGGTGGAAAGAAAATGAATTCCACCGAATTGAATTGCCTTGAATTGTTTTTCTGTGAATTGTCAATTAATTGTGTTTGATTAGTATTATTTTCCACGTGGAAAATATTGAAATTTTGGATCTGTTGGTGTTCGTTTGACTTTGTTTTACATGAAAATTGTCTATGAAAGGGATAGAATTTGTTACAATTGGAGATAGAATTTGTTTCCACAAAAAAAAAAAAAAAAAGTAGCCTGGAAAACGGTGGGATTTGGTTTTCCTCAAAACCATGGAATTGGAACCGTGTGAGGCAAACGATGGAAAATGAATTGCCAAGAAAATTTTCCCAATCAAACATGACTTTTGGTGGAAGATGGAATTTCATTTCCAAGTTCCATGGAAAAATTGCCAAATCAAACAGGGCGTTATATTTTTTGTTTCTTGTTTGCATTGAAACATGATCACCACTTCTGAGCAGTGCGTGACTGTGTGATTACATACATATATCTCTTACTGCATTGTGATAATCAATTTCTATTGAATATATATGTACATGTTCCGTGAGAAGTTATTGGAATGCATTTGAGTTGAAAAGCTTGTTGAGCTTCTTCTATATTTGTCTGCCTGAGTATTTCTGTAATCCATTGTGTCTATATCACTGCTAGTATTTGTTAGTTTCTGTAATCTATTGTGTATTGTTGTTGGGACAGGGTCATGCCAGTGACATCCCCTTTGCCTTGCAGCTAATACTAGCAGCCTTGGTGTGGCAAGGTTGGCCCGTAGGCTGCAAACTGGTCACACTTGGTGGCCTCATTAAGTGATTCTTAGTTATTTAACTCTCTCTTCATGAATTGGAACAAGAAAACTTAGATCATTTTTCTAACTCTGGTGCATTCTGTGCTTTGTTATCATAGCTACAAGGGACAGATTGCATAAAAATACCGCTACCAATGAGGTAAAGAGAATATTGACTCTATGTTTTTCTATTTTTTCGTTCTTCGTGGAACACACACAAATACCGTATTTTATTCCTTTTTACTTATGATGCATGTTTTTTGACATGCATGATACATAAACCTGATAGGACACCATGGATCTTCTTAAACTAGTGGCAACAAGCACCCTTAATATTTAGGCACAGAAGCGGAAGCCTGAAATAGAGATTTTTTCTTCCCTCCTTTGACCTTAACCTATTTTTTATTTTTACCGAGCTTCTCGTAGGAATACTCTTTTATTTAGAGCTACTGAGGCTTGAGGAGGGTGTTAACATTGAGCGACCTATCACAGAGAAAATTATGTCACTGTGCACTTAAATGTACGCTTTCTCGGTTGAGACATGAATTGTTGGAACTGAATTAGAACTAGCAGCTCAAGATTCACGCGATCTTTCAATGATGAGATGTTGTTTGAAGTGCCTCCTCTGCACTATCGGCTTCCATTCGAAGCAAATGTGTGCATTCCAAGTCATCTCTTCCACTAGTATTTGTAGTAAGTTGCTTGTTTTCTGCTGGTTTTGCTCTTGTGCTTGTTAAGGATTGTAACACATTGGACTGACGGCATTCACGTCTGTACTCTAGTGTAATGCTTGTTAGATTATAATCTACCAGAACATTTATGGGCACACTCTGCATGTCCAATGAGGAAAATATTATTCTTTTACTTTAATTCCTCAAAAATCATTCTATTCGAGTTAGTGACGAGTAGATGTGTCAAGATGTGCCACAGACATAGCTCTCTAGGATGTTCGAGTATAATGGGTAAGAAACTGGATTTGCTGGAAGCTCAAGAAACTCGTTGAACTCTATTTAGCATGTCAGTTATTGGTGTAATACTCCGTTGAAAATGGTTAGTGTTATAGGTAATGTTCATTTTTAACATTTTATGATACTTTATTTTCGAGTGGTTAGGGTCCAAGTCTCGTGCTGAATCATAAACAAGTGGTGGCTCAGTATGGCGTAAGCCCTGCTCAACCATTAACTTGCCCGGCCATGGGTCGGCCGCTCCTAGAGTCGTGCTTGTTAAAGGTGAACCCCAAATTAAATAATGATGAATCAAATGCTAACATATATGTGTTACTCTTCCTTGATCCTTTGAAATGGAAAAGTCGGTTTGGATTAAAAAAGATTTTAGTAGACTTTAATGAAGGTTGGTGAAATGTGTTGTTGAAAAGTTGATAAAAATTGTGGGTCACATGAAATGTGTGATTGAAAATAAATTTAAGAAATTGGGGCCAAATAGGAGCATGATATTAGAATTCACTAAGTTCAAACTAGCAAGATCGGTGTTCTCAAAATAACATGATTTGTAATGTTGTTTTATCTAGAATTTTAACAGTTGTGAAATGTCACATTCAGCATAGCATGTTTAAATGATGTATTTTTTGTTGAGTTACATACCAGGAGCTGTATTTTTTCTTCTTGAATGTGTGTATGCTGAGTGACAACCCGAATGAGTTTACTAGGCTCATCTCACGAGTTGCACCAAAGCCATTGCCAGCCACCCCAGAACTTGCCACATGATTCCGTGCTGTTTCCTTCAGTAATTTTGTGCTGTGAGTTTAAATTAAGCAAGAAAAACGTATAGACTATTTATGAGTATTAGATTGATTAAATTGAGGTCTTATGAGTATTGAGCACTCTGTATATATCAATTATTTAGGAAGTGTGAGTCGTTGCCCCGAGTGAGTGAGTGGACTGGTTTACTAATACGAAATCTGGAACTTGAATTTTAAAGGTGAATTCTACTTTAAGTGCTGATAGCATATAGTGATATAAAAAGGGACATTCCTTCTTTGGAGACTTGCGTTGCTAACACGATGACCAGAGAAGAGTTACTAAAGTATAAGAGCATTTTTGCGAGGCCATTCAACTGAAAAGATGAGTTGTCAAGAATGATGAATGTGAAGGGTGGTGGATTGTAAAGATTGATTAAAT
Organism: Fraxinus quadrangulata; assembly: GCA_903798255.1. NCBI lineage: Eukaryota > Viridiplantae > Streptophyta > Magnoliopsida > Lamiales > Oleaceae > Fraxinus > Fraxinus quadrangulata. The sequence continues at coordinate 8,584 of CAIGRB010158314.1, forward strand.
TTAGGACTTATAAGGTATTAAGCATTCTCTAGTTACAAGTTTGAACTCTAGACAAGTGTTGATAGCATACTAGAGTGGTGGTATATAAAGATGCATCTCTGGGGACGTGTGATGACATGACGACTTGAGGAGGTTTTCAATATAAGAGTGATTTTGTGAGGCCATTCAACTGAGAAAATGAGCAGTTGAGAATGACCAATGCGAAGGTTGTAAATCGTAACTACTACGGAAATCACAATATCATAAAGACTATTTCAGAGTCTCACATTGCTTATGAAAAACTTGCCTTACATGTGCTTATATAACCGAATAGACATCCTCTTACAATCACGTTTTGATAGTGAATTCTACCAGAGGCTCGTGAAGATAAAGAAAACAAAAACTTAAAAAGTACAAACCTGGAGGAGATTCATAAATGTCGAAAGGGACAATTTGTTTGTTGAAGTACGAGGTTTACGAGAAATAAAAATGTTGGTCCTAATGTGTGATGATTAACCTTGAAAGTTTGAGAACCTCCTCTTTGGGTGGGGGAGAAAATAGATACTTCTCTGTTGTTGACTCGTACGGAAAAGTAGTAAAATTTGCATGGCCAGATTTGATGACCCAAATTTGTGATTTTATGGATAATTGGCTTTGAAGAAAAAGCACTTAAATTTTTAAATCTATTTTACCATTAAGTCAACGTTAGACGTGGATAGGCTTATTTAAGTAGTGTAAAGTAAAAAAAGTATTGGCATTGTTAATGTTAGTCAATTTTTTTTTTAAATATGATATTGCTTCCTCAAAGACAAATTTAAAAAAAAGGTATTGAACGTTTATAATTTTTAGGTGAGATGATTTGAGTATTATAGTAGAATAAACCTAAAATTGACTAGACTCGGCATATTTTCCCATTGGAACGGTCCAAAGAGCACTTTGAACATATGTAATTAATATTTTGTTGACAATCAGAAGGTGCGAGTAATTAGATGAGTTGAGTTAAAATTTACCATCTCGAATTTGCTTCCTATAATACATTTTCGACACTTTGACACACCATTCTAAACGAATTGAAAGACATCAACACATTTTTAATATATCAACATAATAAACATTTGCATCTTTTCATTTATTAAGAGAGAATGATATATAAAGACGTCAAAAATATATTAAAAATAACAAGTTCGAGAACACTATACAATCGAACCCCCCTCACTTTTTACACCTCTACCCACAAATGTTAAAAGAAGTGCAATATAGACAAAAGTAAAACGTCACAATACCCTTTCATCCCAAAACGTGTCAAGTTGCTACGATGCAATGGTGCCACCAATATACTCCCCAAACTCTATCCATTAATATAACTCTCTATCAAATTTCAATTACTCTCGAAGGAAATAGCTAGCTAACCAACCATGGATCTAATTCACCAATTCCTCAACTTAGTTGCTCCTCCATTCACCTTCTTCACCCTTTTGTTTTTCTTGCCACCTTTCCAAATTTTCAAGTTCTTTCTCTCATTAGTGGGCACCATTTTCACTGAAGATATCGCCGGCAAAGTTGTCCTCATCACCGGCGCCTCCTCCGGCATTGGCGAGGTAACTATTTAAACCTTTCTTTTTCTTCACTAACCTATAGTTTCGCGAGGGAGAATTGCATGTTTGTAATGACGGACCTAAAATTACAAATTGGGTGGACTAAAATAATTTTTTTGAGTTGGCTAATATATTAAAAAAAAAAAAAAAGGGAAATAACAAAAATTACTAATTAGGTGTTAAAACGGTAAAATGCGATTTTTTAACATTTTATTGAAATATACGCCACTGTAATTTTTAGCCAGTTACAAACGTTGTAACTTTTCAGCAACCTACAATAATCCTTGAGAAGTTATAATTATTGTAACTTTTTTTTTCTGAAAAAGATTAAAACGCTGAAGCTAAAATCAATATTATTTTCTGGATACTTTTCAATAAAAAATGTAAAAAAAAAAGGAATTTTCCAAGTTTCGTCTCATAAACCGTGTGGCCTAATTTCCCAAAAAGGGCGGAAATTTCCATGGAACATTTTTTTTCTTGGGACTTGGTAGCCCAGTTGAAGTATCTAAAGATCGAAAATTTATATATTTATTCGATAATCTCATGTTTCACTTCTAATTTTTGGACCCCAAGACCTTAGTGAGTAATGTTATTTAACATCGCTGGTGTTTAACGTCAGTTTAGGTGACAATACTAGTGACATTAAATTATAGGTTCAATTAAATAAATCACAAAATTTCACCTTTAACAACTTATTACGTAGTGTCACATAGACCACTGCTCTAGCACCACTGGTGCTACGTAACAATATTCCAATAGATTAGGGACCAATAGTGTAATTTTGTTTATTAGTGAAGTTTAAGGTTCTACTTCTACATGAATGAATGCATTCAAGGTGATGGAATCACATTTCATGCAGCATCTTGCATATGAGTACGCTAAAAGAGGAGCCTGTTTAGTTCTTGCGGCGAGGAGGGAAAGAAGCCTGCAGGAAGTAGCCGAAAGAGCACAGGAACTCGGTGCCCCGGATGTTTTGGTGGTTCATGCAGATGTTTCAAAGGTGGAGGATTGTAGAAATGTTGTTGATCAAACTATGCATCATTTTGGCAGATGTAAGTGCATATTTTATGTACGCATGTGTGAATTTAGGGTCTGTTTGATGTAGATTTTTTTAAAGATAAATTTTGTGGAAAGTAATTTTTTAAAAAACTTGTAATTAAAAAAGAAGGAAAAAATTATTTTATTGGAAGAAAACATGGTTAAAAATGAATTTAGGAACTTTTTAAATGGATTATTCAACATGGTATTAGAAGACTAAAATGTAAGTCATGTCGTCACTTATTTATGAAAGTTCATACATGCACCCTTTGATGTGAACCTTAAATCTGATGTCACATAAGGAGCACGTTTAATACTAGATTCATTTATAGCAAGTTAAAACTCTTTTAGACGAGTGGTCAAATATAAGAATGTGATTCTTGTCTATGTTTTATTTAGTGGATCATCTGGTTAATAATGCGGGAATGATGTCGATCTCTTTGCTGGAAGAAGCTAAAGATGTCACTGATTTCAGAACAGTCATGGTAAGATCTAAGGTTATAGAAGGATTTCTTTCTAACAAATTTGAAGGAAATCTCATGATATTCGAGGACGAATGATCTCATAGATTGTTGTTGTTGTCAACCAATGATCAATACAAGCTTGAATCTTTGTACAACTAAAATTTACAGCAAAGATTAAAAGAGTATCTATTGATAGATTATGTCATTCTTCCTTCTCCTATGCAAACCTAACAGGATACCAATTTTTGGGGCTACGTATATATGACGCGATTCGTGGTTCCGCATCTCAGAAACAGCGGAGGCCGAATTGTTGTACTTTCTTCAAGTGTGTCGTGGTTACCAGCACCTAGGATGAGTTTTTACAATGTAAGTGGAGAATACACACCTCGTAATATACTTGTACTGTTTTGGTTCCTGAGGATTGGAATTCATGTGTTTTCTGTGTATTATATTTCAGGCAAGCAAAGCAGCAATCGTGCAGTTTTTCGAGACGTTGAGGATTGAGTTCGGGCCTGATATAGGAATTACACTTGTAACTCCTGGATTCGTAGAGTCTGAACTTACAAAAGGCAAACAAATGAGCAAGGCAGGCCAACTTGAAGTTGATCAGGATATTAGAGATGTAAGTTGTTTCCCTTTTTATTCTCGACCTGCGCACGATATAAGCATCAAAATTCCCCATTACGTACCACAAAGCAAAGCAAAGCATAATTTCTAATCATAAAGCTCATAATCAAACCATCATTAACACTGAGCAAACCACGATTTGACTCTTAGACGGGCTTGTTCTTGAACTGAAGAATAGTATTCGGGTTCCATACATGTAACATACAAATATAAGCAACGACTAATAGCACATTTAGTCGTAGAACTGCAAAGGCAACACATGATAAGGGAAGACAAGATAAACGAAATTCGTTGTCACATATGGCCATTATGTTTCAATAATGCAATTAGATTGTGCAAATACTTGAAGGATATATTTCTTTCGTTTTCTTTAAAAATTGACTGTGTTGAATGAAATTTGGAGTAGGCTATAGTGAGCATAATCCCAGTACAGAGAGTGGAGAGTTGTGCAAGAGGAATTGTGAGCAGTGCATGCAAGGGAGAAAGATATGTTACTGAACCTGCATGGTTCAGAGCCACTTTCTTATGGAAGATTTTCTGCCCAGAGGTGATAGATTGGACTTACCGATTGCTATACATCACCCGTCCAGGGGAATCACAAAAGGATGCCATTGGCAAGAAGCTAGTAGATTTCACCGGAGCGAAGAAATTTCTCTATCCAGAAACTATTCAAGTACCTGACCCAAAGACAGATTAATATCGAACATGTTAGTTCCTGTATTGTGAATTTGTGTGGTTTGTAGTATGATCGTTTGATGATGACTTTGTTCTGCCTCAGGATTGCGGAGTTAAGAATCTTTGATTTTGTTTATCATGAAGCAGTACTTATAAGCTCATGAGGTAATGTATGAGCAGATTTTAATTAACATAATCAAGAATGTATGGTTTTAGTCTCTTGAGAAGCAACCAGGCATCGGATTCTGGACAGCCCTCGTTCATTTCAATGGCAATTGAACACGGAGGCTTCATTGATCTCTACAAGCATCGTACCCTGCGAGGGAAAAATGCAATGGGACCATGACTAAAGATTCAACTTACATCTTTGAAAAACTGTCATGGTTCCAAGCTGATGACGATGATCAACTGTTAACCTCAAATTTTACCAGGAATTTCTGGAACTGTTAAAACGTTTTCTTCATATTACAGATAAGCTCGCTGTCTTCTGAAGTAAGAGCACTTGTGCCATCTTCAGGAGAATGACCAATCGCATTCTGTACAACCTTTGGATAGAGATCGGAATCTATCTGCTAAAGAACCATTCAGTCGTAAACCACCATCACTTCATTTTCTCCCTCATTACATACTAGTTTCTATTGGTTCTTTATGTTGGATAGATTAATAGTTGCAATACAGTAAAGTGC
>CAIGRB010158314.1:26613-52524 GCA_903798255.1 Fraxinus quadrangulata
TATCTACCAAAATCTAGAAAAAAGTCAATGCAAAAAAAATATATATATATTCCCTATAATTTGTTTGCTAAGCTTTTTTAAAGTTTATTTAAAATTTATAAATTAATTTTTACGAAAGTTAAAATAAGTTATTTATTTTAAAAGTGTTCATTTCATTTATATTTAAGAGTTGCATAACAATTTATTGCTTAGAGCCTCATAATTTTGAGGATTGACCCTAGATGTATATCAATTTCTCATAGATGAAAGGAAGTAGATGCATTTATTGAATATATTGTTGGAATTTGGGTGTGACTCGAATTCTTTTGTTGAAGTATTTGAAAAATTCTAATTGAAATGTACGTCATAAAGAATTCAAGTTTGGAATGCTATTGGAGTCATATGTCAAGTTGAAGTTCTTCTTTGGAAGCCCATTGGGAGTTTGAATTTAGACTTGAAGATGTTGAATTATGAATCGGGAAGAAAAGTCGTCGCTTTTTCGCTAGCCTACCACTAGCTGGACGCTTGAGCAAGGCCGGTAGAAATATGACCCGTTATCGGCCCAAGCCCATTATTGCGTTTTAACTCATTTTTGGTATTCTACTTCAACTACAACTCACTATTAGGGTTTTGGACGTCTCATAAATGTTTTCCTATAAATACTAGACTCTTCTATACAATTTTTAGGTATGAGATATATGATTACTAGCTTTTGGGATCGTTGTAATTTTCTTTCTCCATTATTTTTGGTCAATAAAATTCTTAATTCTTCTGTCATATTCTTATCTTTTTTATTCTTTTGCTTGATCACATATTTCGTTATTATTTGTCATATAACTTTAACATCTCAATTCAGTTATTGGTATCACAACAAGTGGTATCAATCATATCAAGTGGTATTAGAGCTTAGGTTAAGCAGTTCCGCAAGTTTTTTTTGATTTGTTCGAAGTTTTTGTTCATGATGGCTTTCATGAAGTATGACATTCCGCTTTTGGATCGGAATACTAGATTTTCGCTATAGCGGGTTAAGATACGTGCAGTACTTGGACAACTAGACTTGGATGATGCGTTGATGGAAATTGACAAGATGTCCGCAACTTTGACTGCAGAGGAAAAATTATGGAAGGATAAGAATGCAATCTCTCACATTCATCTTCATCTATCAAATACCATTCTTCAAGACGTTTTGAAAGAGAATTCTGCAGCTGCTTTATGGTTGAGGTTAGAACAATTGTGCATGACTAAAAGTCTGACAAGCAAGTTGAGAGCTCAAGTAATGATTTTATCGTATACGACAAAAAATTACGAGACGAAAAATGTTTGCACAAAATTAATTTTCAAGGGGAATTTTTTCTTATCTATTTCTTGAAAACTATCAAAATAAATCTACTTTGAAAATCAGGTAAAAACGTCATTAATTGCAAACAAAACAAAAGAAAAATGATCCAGACCAAACACTGGTTATTCGGATGGCGAACCAGATGTCCGGTTCGCTAGCAACAGTTATTTTTTCTACCGTTCTGACAAAATTGTTCTAACGATAAGTTGGGTCATTCAGTTCTAAACCGGACGTCCAGTTGATCGTCCGGTTGGACAGAAACTTTGGCGTTTTTCAACTGCTATAAATATTAACTTACCTACCATTTGAAATACAACTTTTGAGCATTCAATTTGATATTCCTTGAGCTAACATTGATCTATCATATCATTTATTATCAAATTATTTTTTCTCTTGAAAAATCCTTGATTAAAATCAATTCTTGAAAATCATTCTATATATCAAAGATTTTCACAGAAAACACTTGAGCTCCATTCATTGCTATTCATTAAAGTGTTTGCCTACTTCCCTTCTTATACTTAACCTTGTACTAATCATTTATTAAGAAGAGAAGATTTCACTTATAAAACTCTTTTGAATCGAGGGTCATATTGAGGTCCTGTAAAGCTCAATAAGTGTGGGTCGTGTTGAGGTCCCGAAAAGTTAAACATTGTAAAAGGATTGGTGCTCCTTGATTGTAAGTCACCGAAAGCATTATAAAGGGTTGGATTGCACCATATATCAATTAACATAGTGATAAAGGCCTTACTCGTGCTGGANTTGGTAACGGGCGACGTAGATCATAGCATTGGATCGAACCTCCATAACTATATCGCTTGCACTCTCAATCCCAATTTAGTTAACGCTTTCACTTCGCGCAAATTACGTTGTCTCACTTATTTATGTATTTGTGTTTAGTTGTGTTCGTTTAGTTGCTCACTTATTATAGTAAAACTTGTGTTATTTACGAAAAAGTTTTAATAACTAATTCACTTCCCTCTTGATTAGCCATTCTTGGGCTTTCAACTAGGTCGCGAGCGAAATTGGTCAAAGAAACAATGAGACTACTTGCTCAAATCACGATGAACGAAACATTGATCATGACAAACAAAATGACAAGTTTCATATTGGATATGTAGGAAGGAACAAAATAGATCAACTTGATTTGAGCAGCGGATGATGGAGCTGAAATGAAGATCTATGTGACCGCATAGTCCCTTACCGAAACTCAGTTGAAGGCTGATGATTGATCTATACAACTGTATGCCATTAGCCTATGTGGTCGTATAGTTCAAATTGGGACGCATATTTTTCAAATTTCGCCTAGAATTCTATTTTAGTTAAAATTCTTGTATGATATATTTTTGATATCTTTTAAAGTTTAATTCTATTTTTAAGTAGGTTTTATGGGTTCCATATAAATATAACTCATTCAATTCATTGTAAAAACATAAAATTATTGAGAGATTAATTGCAAGACATTATTGTTTCTCTTATTTTTCATCCAATTAATTATGAACTTATCAACATTATTTCTTGTGGCGTTCAAATAAATCAAGTGAAATTCTTTAATCTTGTAATCACGGGGTCAACATATTGTAGGCGATTGTGTTGGTTCCTTAATTCAATATTTTTTAATCAAGTTTAAATCCTTTTTGGGGGTTAAATCAATTGTGGGTTTTGTAACTACTATTGCTATGTTCACATCACCGATGTCATGAAAGAACAACTTTCAACTTTTTGCTCTCAGCTGGAAGAGTTTGCCCGCAAACACAAGGTCCCTTTTTTTACTTGGATTCGAGTTTTAATTTAATTTTGATAAGAATCTACTAATATTTATTTAATTCCCCACTTTTATATTGGTCAGGGATAGATCATTTCCTGCTAGTTCATATTGACACAAATATATATACTTAAGGATAGAAGGAATACAGGCTGCCGAACTGCTGGAATATCAAATTATGCACAAAGAATAATTTAGATGTTTAATTTATCTTTTTAACAGAACTCCTGAAGCACAACCCAGTTCTTTTTAAATAAAGCACGAGCAGTACCCGATTACAACTCAAATATATGATAAAATCAGTTATTCACATTATTGACACTATACAACTAAATGTTTATTGTTGTAAAATATGTTGTCGTTACAACGAAATCTCTTACAAAATTATAATCGTGCAACACACAATCCTCTACTAGTTATATTAAAACTTACATCTTGCATTAAGTTTTTATCCATTCATCGCTGCACCAAACTTTTTCTTAAACATCCATTACATGATTTGAATACTTTTCTTTTCTACCTGTACTATATGCATCTATTATTCAAACTATAGTTATTAATTTTCTTTAATATCTCTAAACATGTTTCTGATTAGAAACTTCGAAATTCAATAATATCAACCTTTTAGGCTCCGTTTGTTTAAAAAAGAGTTTTGTAGGAGTAATTTTTAAAAAAAATGTGTAGTTAAAATTAAAGATTCGTTTTTAAATTTACGTATAAAATTATTTTATTTAAAGAAAGTATTCTTACTTTAAAAAAAATAAAAAATAGTAGCACTCAACAAAATTCTGCTCGTTTGGTTGCCATCTCTGGTGTTACATATTCATATAAAAGGGTATGGGATGAAAGTTTTAAGCATCGGAGCCGAACCCATGGAGCCCGCTTAATGAATTCTCTTCATTTGATCGAAAATATTCAAAATCCCAAAACCCCTAGTCTGCGCGCCCTTGACCTAAATATTTTACCCTAAAATTTCAATCTCGCGCCTGCAATCAACATCGACATCGACTATTTTTTTGCATCTATATACTCGCCCGACACTGATAATTCGGGGGGTTAATTGATTTCAAGGTTTCGGGTTCATGGCTTCGGAGAAGGAATCTGTAGAGGAAAGCAAGAAGCTAGTGAGTGAGGAGAAAGACCCAATTGAAGTTGAAGAGAAAGGTGAAGTTAAGGAAGACCCAGATGAGAAAAAGGAGAAATTAGAAGAGGAGGTGAAAGAAGAGAAGGAAAAGGAAAAGGGGGGAGAAGAAAGCGAAGGGGATGAGGAAAAAGAAGAGGATAATGAAGGGAAGGAAGAGGAAGGAGAGAAAATTGAAGGTAAAGAAGAGGAGGGTCAAGACGGGGAAGAAGAAAACGAGCTTGAAGGAGAGGATGAGAAAGTAGTAGAAGACCAGATCGATGGAAAAAAAAAGGGAAAGAGTGAGAAGAAAAATGTGAAGAAAGGATCCAAAATAGAGAAAAGTGGGGCTAAATCTCAAACTGAGAAGGAAGAATTATCATCACCGAGGACTCCAAGAGGGGACAGGCCGACGAGGGAGAGGAAGACGGTGGAGCGGTTTACTGTGAATGCAACACCCAGTAGCACTGCCTCCAAATCTTTAGCCATTGAAAAGGTATCATAATAATTGCTAAGAATTTGGAGTTTTAATGCTAGATACTGTTTTGTTTTTGCAAGGAATACTTGGCATCTACTAGGCAAAAGAAAAGAAATCCTGAAAGGAAACATTTTTCATGTTATTTCTTATTTTGATTGAATTTAAATATGAAAAAATATTAATTAAATTATTTGAAGAGAAAAAATTTGCAGGACATGTATAATGAACTTGTATGCTAGTATTAGTTTATGGGTTATTAGTTATGAATTTATTGGGTCTGTGGGTTACAGTGGGTAAGTAGTGATATTAGGCAACTTTGGATTTTAATCTTGAGCGGGAAAAGAACATTACTAAGAAATTTCAGAGCGGGAAAGGAAATGGAAAAGAAAATGCGAATAGCTCGTGGTTCATATTCAGACAAATATATCTATTTTATATCAATTGTCTGCATCAGGCAATGATGAAACTATATCCATGTAAACTAAGAGTTTTGGCCAATGATATTCGTAATGCGATGCTTGAGTTATGGGACAAGAAGATTCCACGTTTAACTATTGAACATTATAATTTCTAACTATGTTACATGTAAGATGATGTTTTGAAGGAAAGGAAGGTATAGTTTGAAAGTTCACTGTTGATTCAGTGGTGTTTAACTTGTCGTTTAATTTGTTGTAATTGGTTAAAGATAATTGTGTGCTTTTACATTGCTTTCGCTTCCTTATTTTTTTTCTATAATAAAAGCTCTCGAGTGGGGCATGAATGATATCATGCATGTTTTTTCCTGGCAAAATTAATTATGGAATTTATGACCACTCACCAAATGATTCTATTGACATTGGGTTCATAACTACAGGGTCGAGGTACTCAGCTTAAGGACATCCCAAATGGTATGATCTCACCATTTCATTAAATACGCATGATACTGTATCATTTATATTTGAATTTGGTTTCTCGATACGTCTGATTTTTTTGATACAGCTTGACAGTACTTCTGCAACTTATTGCATTAAAATTATATCTTTATTTTTTCGTAAATGACAGTTTGTTGGAAGTATCTCTGTAGTGTGATTGCCAGCATCTGATTGGAAGAAATAATGAAGGGATTTATTTGATATCCTTAATATCTTTATTCCATACAATTTCTTGCTCACAGAAATATCTGATTTCATGAAACATACGGTATCATGCACAGCGCTAACAAGTTATTTACAATTGCACTTACTTAGATTTTCAGTTTTTTCTTAGTGTTGGATACATAGTGTACAATCAGCATATAGACAATGGCTTTTCAATTCGATTACATTTTGATTCAATAAAGTTGCTCAACATGTGAAATTCGTTACAAGGTCATTAAACATAATTACATTGAGCGTTTGATCTACTATTTCATTCATTATATCCTAGCCAATTTGGGGATAAAATGGATGCATGAACATGACTTCTTTTATAGGTTAGGCTAGGTCCTTTCGTTCTTGTTCTTGTATCAAGCTTCAGGCCAATGTTCAATAAATGTACATGATACATGCCCTCAAATTTTTTCTCTACTGCTGTCTACACATCAAGTTTGTTGGTATTTTGTCTGTTTTATGGAGTTGTCTACTAAAAAACATATACATCTTCCTCACAGTTGTATTACAAATGTTTCAGTGGCTTTCAAGTTGTCCAAGAGAAAGGGTGATGAAAACCTGCAGATTCTTCACACCATTCTTTTTGGCAAAAAATCGAAGGTTACATCTTAAGCAGTCATTTTGAACCAATCCAGTTTCATAGTTAGTTGACTAAGCATTTTACGTTAACACTTTCAGTATATATTGTCTCTTTCTGTACACTGTATTGTTTATGGGGTTCGATGATCTTGTAAAATCGCAATCACGTTTCTTGTTCAGGTACATACTCTGAAGAAAAATATTGGCCTCTTTTCTGGATTTGTATGGGTTGAGAATGAGGTATGTTGTCCTTTTCTACTCGCTCTCTCTCTCTTTAGGGTTTGGTGTTCTAAGTCTTCTTTTTTTTTCTAGATTTTAAATGGAATGCAAGAAACCTTTTTGAAAAAAGAATTTTTTATAGGGAAAGACATTTTGTCTGCATTTGTTATTTTAAGAAAGCTGTAACAACTGATGCTGATTAGGTTGTTTACAGAAGAATCCCAACTTTTGTCCCAAAAAGGGTCTTATATAGAGGACAATGCGACTTGTTAAATAAACTAATGGAATTTAAAAGGCTTTTGTGTGAAATGACATAACACCATTTGAATTACCATATGAGGTGCATATATCCTGTATTCCATACAATTATGGACATATAGTAGTCTAGAGTATAGTGTGAATATAATATAAAATAAACACTTTGATATGAAGAATGTGGTGTTTAATTAAAGTAGAATTCTTTCCATTTTGAGATACCAGAAATGAATAGTCATTCTCATCACAGAAAACATTAAATCAAACAAGTAGTTTCATGAGGAATAGATGAGAGATCCAATTTTGCAACCTGCATATGGAGTCTTGATATTGATATTGACAGGGGTATTGATATACATAGTGTTTCCCAAAGCAAACCAAAAATAAGGTTCTAAAAAGTGCTAGGCTTGGCAAGATAGCAACGTCAAACCTCAAATCTTACGAGTTTAGGCATACCCAGGTGAATCCTAAGCATAGTCATGGTTTGAAAAGGAAAACTTGAGGCACGCCTCGAGTTAAGGTGTATGCTCAGTGCCTCAGGGTGCAAATAACTATGCTATTTTGTAGAGCTGTGCCCCTCACCCGATGAGGCACACGCCTCAAGGTGCATGAGGCATGTACATCGTAATTTCTTTGATATTTAATTTTTTTTAAAACTGTAATTCTTAATGTCAGTTTTAGTGAGTTTTAGGTGGGCCCACCACTTTTTTTGTTTAACAAAAATATTAAGTAAAAACCCAAGACAAAAACTATCTCTGCTCCACGTCTCTACCATTTCCCAAAACATTAACTTCTACAATTCCATTGACCAGTGAAGTCTCAAACTTCAGCAGGTAATTTTTTGCTTTTATTTCAATTTTTATATCTTTAATTCGTCTCATAACTCTTTGATTTTAATTTTATTTCCATTTTCTTCAATTCTTCAATTTTTTCTTCCTTTTTGGTTTGAGGTGAGGCTTATGCCTCATCTCTTGAAAGAAAAATGCCTCAGCACTCATTTTCTCTTTAAACTATGAGCGTAATAAAGCATGCCTCATTTTTAATATTATTTTAATGAGATTAATTATTTTACTAAGATATTAATAATTATTTCTTGTATTCATATGTTTATTTAACCTTTAGAAGAATAAATAAATTGGTTAAAAAATAAATAAAGAGGTGTGAGCCTTTTGGTGCCTAGACCTGCATTAGGCAGTAAAAAATAATGTTGTTTGCCTTTCCAAATTTTCTCCATATGCGTGGCTTTTTCCTCCTGAATAGGCCAGTGTTTTCCCATCCTTTAGAACTAAAGAGAAAATGACTAGCTGCATTTCAATCTTGAGCTATTAATTTTATTATATTGATACTCAATGGTTTTCTAGGTGAAATATTCCTTTGAAGTTTAGACCATCCAAACATCTGCCAAATTCAAAATATAGCTTAGCTCCATGCATGCAAATAGACGTGTAGCATAGAGGGGATATTTACAATAGTACACTGCACTTGAATATCGGAGCATAAAAATTACTCAATTAGTGATTTAGAAATCTTTTTTGGTTGATGTCCACAGCAGGAGAAGCAAAGAGCTAAAGTCAAGGAGAAGCTTGACAAATGTGTTAAAGAAAAATTGTTGGACTTTTGTGATGTACTTAATATTGCAGTCAGTAGAGCTGCTGTAAAGAAGGTAAGGTCTTACCATTGACACCATTATGATACTCATAAAATGTTCGATCATCTGAATAATAATAGACATGCTTTTCAGGAAGAACTCTCTGTAAAATTGTTGGAGTTCTTGGAATCTCCTCATGCTACAACGGAAACACTGCTTGCTGACAAGGAGAAGGTAGATTTTTTTTCTTCATTTTTTAGAGTTTGTCTGTGTATGTTTTACATTTTCTCTAATTTGTATAATGCCAAGTTATCCATAGAGTCATCAAATAGGTCCTTTCATTAATGACAGTCATTGAAGGGTAAGAAGCGAAAGAGTAAGGACTCAGCAAGCAAAACCCCTAGCTCTTCTGATGTGGCTGAAGGAAAAACCACAGAGGTTAGTAATTGTCTGTTTTAATTCTTTGTTCGTATGTGTCAGTTTCTTTTCCTAATCCCAGGTAATGAGCTTATCTCGTCTTTCTAATGCACAAAGGAAAAAGTAGTTTTGCTTTGCAGCGATATTTTCCAGTTTCAGCCATTTATTTAATACCGGAATGTTAACTTCATTTTTATCAATGGTTGCAACCATGTTGGTATCCTTTTTATGCTTGGTGGGTTATTTTCTTATAACTCATAGCTATGAACTCATATCAATCTTACCATGTTGCGAGTCAATTAATGGCTCATTACCTATCCGATCCAGGATTTTTGATGTTGCTTAGTTTTACTTCATTTGTAAATTTTTGTGTTGCCTTGGTTCAGAAAAACATTTTTTGTGCTAACCACGTTGCTTTGTATTCTAGCTCTACTTTTTGTCTCCTCATGGCAAGTCCTTAATGCACTTCGGATTCCCTGTTTAATTGTTCTTATTGCACGCAGAAAAATAAGCCAAGCTCCAATTCAAGGAAGAAGCCCAAGGATTTATCGAAAACAGAGGAAGAAGATAGTGATAAAAGTGAACCTTTAGAGACTGAAGATGATCAAGAAGACGGCGATGACATAGCTGATAAAGCAGAAAGTGAGCAGGAAGAGAATAAGTCGGAAGAAAAGGAGGAAGAGGATGAAGATGAACCCAGAAAGCAGAAGTCCAATGAGAAATCTACTTCAAAGAAGAGTGCTAAAAAAGATGGTAGTGGCAAGACGAGTGAGAAGTCTAAACCTGTTACCAAAGGCAGCCCTTCAAAATCTTCCAAAAGCTCTGGTAAATCTACTAAAAAATCTTCCAGTTCAGCATCTAAGAAAGATGCTGCTGAAGCGAAGTCGAAGAATGAAATTAAGGCGTCCTCGATGAAAAAGGGGAAGGCTAATAAGGAAATTGAAGAGGATACAAGTGCACCAAAGGAAAAGGCTTCAAACAAGAAACGATCAAGCAAGTCTTCAACAGATCAAGGTATTACTCCTTGACATTCATTTCTGGCACTCTTCTTCCAACAGTGATGCTTGAAAACCTAGGAAGGAACCCTCCAGTTTGAGGTTTTTCTTATATATTAAGATGCTACATTTATGTCTATATCCGTGTCATGGTCATTTAATTGTCAGTCAATTATCACTTCAATAATCACCGTAGTGCACAATAATTTGGTGAAGGCTCCCCTCCCCAAATTTTAGCTTGAATGTTGTTATAATGTTCATTGAATGGAAATGACATGATCGGTTAGGGAATTTGTTTGTCTTCGTGCAATCTTTCTGGAATTGGCTTTCTTTATTTGTCATGCTTGCTCATGTTTCTTGATTTGCCATAGGCAAAGGGAAAAGCACCAAGAAGGCCAAGATCGAACCCAGTAATGAAGAAATGCATGCAGTGGTAGTTAAAATACTGAAGGAAGTAGATTTTAATACTGTAAGTTGGACGTTTTGTCATCTATTTCACATTAGACTGAATGTTCAATTATGGATTTTCTGTTGACAACCTCTTTACCTTTCCTGAAATGCAGGCCACGTTATCCGATATTCTCAGACTACTTGGTATGACTTTTCCTACAAGAGTATACATTACTACATTAGAACTTTCTAGAGTGCTTCGTTGGTTTCTAGAGTGCTTGGTTGGCTGAGCTTATAAGTGCTTCTAAGTAGTGGGTTCCAAGGAATGTGTGGTTAAAAAATTAGGTAAAAATTGTGGATTCTATGAAATGCGTGGATAAAAATAGGTTTGACCAATTTATAAGCAATTATAAGCTTTGCCAAACATGTAGTCAGGTTCATATTTGCCTGTGTGAATGGTACCTTCTGTTACCCTCCCTTCCATCTCCCACTTTTTCTGTGCTTTCGTTGCTGTTGACATTGAGTTATCCAAGTTCTTTTTAACGCCCTCCACTCTTAGTTATCATGCTACTCACTTGTTCTCTCATCCTCTTCCTAAGGTGTGCCTGTTTTTCTAAAGCTTAAGCAAATGGCATTTCAAAGGATCAATTAATTCAAAGTTTTTGTTGCTGAGAGCATGTTAGTATGACAAAATATCACTTAAAAATGCAAAATGGAGTTGAATATGTTTAGGGTTTTTTCAAGAAAAAAGAAAAGAAAAAAAAGGTAGAAAAATATAAGATATTTGAAAGAAAAAAATGTGGAAGGGCTGTTACTGGAGCATGCGATTGAGGAATAATTGGTTGCTGTTCCGTTTTATCTTTAGCAATAGTTAGTGTTTTGGTTGGTTGAATTTAAAGATAGCTGAGTCCTTGACAGTGGAAAGAAGAGTCATCAGATTTATGTTGAGATAAAATATATTTTCTTAAGAAACAAATAAGACAATATTAAGGAAGATTCATAAGGCTTACTGCCAATGTCCACTTTAATAGAAAATGAGCAGCATAATTTGGTAATCATACTTAGTATCTCCGTTTTTTTGTAAAAAGCTAAAACTTTAATTTGTAACCAACGTGGATATACTAAGCCCCTGTTTGATCTTATTATTTTCAAAATACACTTTTCTCTCTATTCTTTGCAACAACACATTATTCAATAAAATAATATTACACTCAAATCCAAAACTTTTCTTTATTTTTTAATCACACATTCTCATCAATTTACCATTCTAAAATGCATTGTTACAATAAAATGGGGTTCAAACAAGCTTTAAATATAAACGTGGAAAGTCTACACAGACATGCTGCAGTTGTGTCTGTAAGTTATCCTCCAATTGAGGGTTAGATGTATTATTTTGTTTTACTAAATAAGAGGCAATAGTCAAATATTATGCCCAACGTGACAAGATTTTTCTTTTGGAAATTCTCAGTATAGAGTAAACCTTTGAGCGGTATGATTTGGAATTGTGGTTATCCTATGACGGCTAGTTCTACAATTGTGATGGTGAAGTGGACGTTTTTGTAGCTTCTTGGTTATGCTGCTGTATGCTTTCATGGATTATAAACTTATGGGCTTTGAAATTGACTATCCTGTTTGGTAGTGACAGCTTGCTAGAAGTCATTTATGAGTTTTCTAAGAATTAAGCTTTAGAATCTACAGTCTACAGTTATGACTTGTGATTTTATTTTATCACTCATGATCTGTGCTTCTCTCTCTGTCGTCTTTTTTTTCACTGTGGAGTTATTCTTCTCAAATTTAATACCTAAATTCTATGCCTTAATATGTTTTATATAGCTTCTGTACCTTCCTTTCATTCTCTCACTTTTATTTCTCCTGGTAATGAATGGTATTTCTACACTATTTTTATTTGGATATGGATGTATATTGAGAATTCAATATATACTAAAAGTCCATATAGAAATTTATTATAATTTTCTGTCATTTAGAATATGGATTACAGACAACAAATTCCAATTACATGTATTTGGAAGTTTTAATTTGAAAATGTACACATCCTGGATCCAGGCCATTTCTAGCTGCAATGTAAAATGATTGTTGATTATTTTGTCTGTACTGCTCTGTGAATCGTTGTTGAAAGTTGCTGGAAACTGTGATTGGCTTGGAATCTTAGATTAATCAGTCAAGTGATTTTAGTATGTGTCCTTCGGCCCACATTCTGCAGTATCGGTGTTTCCTTTCTGCTAGTAATTTATGTTACCAATTTTTATTACATCTTACTTTTTAGTTTCACCGACTCTTCCAAATGGTTATTGTGCTACAATTTGTGTGTCAACAGGTTACGGGAGAACAGAACAGTATAGCCCCAGATCCTTCACAAAAGTCTGTAGGAGTGGATGATATCAAGCAAGATTGAAGTTGGCGTTTTCTTTGTTATGAACATCTAAGTAAAATATTATGTACGTTCTCTTTGAACTTGAAAAAATGAATTGACGGAATGCCCTTTTAATTAAAAAGATGGATGTTCACATACTGGTGTGAAAATTTACATTTAGCAAAGCAGCTTCTTTGCATACTGTCTTTTTCTCAGAATTATGTGCCTTTTACCAGGCTTCTGAGGGATTGCCCAATATGCTTTGTTTCTATTATCTATTAAAATGACGTTTGTGACCGTAAATCTGCTCAATAGACGTCTTTTATTTTTTTCCCTCCTCTCAGGAACCAGACATATAAACAGTTACAGATATGTATCATTTTTCCTTCTTTATGCTTTGTGTAGTGTCCTGTATAGGTCCACACTAAGATTGAAACAACACTCTCGTACTTGAAACTTGTCGACTCTGCACGGATCCTGCCTGTACGAGTACAATTCAGGAACTGGTGTAGAATTGTTTAACAATACAATATTAAACCAATGACCTGGACATTTGTTGACGATTAGATTTGAAAAAGTTCATAAAAGGGTAAAGAACATTTCATAAGACAGGATTATAGCTTCTTAAATACATGTAATGATGACTAAAATTTGTAACATTCATGAAAACTTAATATACAGTGAGGGCTAGAAGAAAAACCTTCTAAGAAAATTTCGAATAAAATGACATATTATTAATTTTCACTAGGTTAATAGTTAACCCCTCGGGAAAAGTTGAAATTGGTTTAGCAAAGATTTTTATCGATTATCCATCGAGTTATTAAGAACCCACATTGAATGCGTAGAATTATTTTCGTTACGATAAATAATTATGTTATGGATTTAAACTTTAGGACTATACTATTGATCTGGAAAGATACAAATTAGAACGTATCTATATGTTTTCTTCCCGGTTTGTGGAATCTTTATGCTTGAAATGCAACCACAGAATGACGTTAAACACTAGAATTTAAGTGAAAACAGTCCAATTATTAGATAAATACTGCTTACAAGCAATTTAAGGTTATTTTACTCACATACACAAGGATACAGGCTAATATTCCAAACAATACCAAACCTATTTATATTAATTTAGAAATTTGGAATATGGGGCCATTTACATTTTAATTAAATGTCAATATTGGCTGAATTTTCGGAAAATTATATGATATATGAAAGAAATAAACACCTATATGTTATATCTGGGAATGTACTGTGAAAGTTCTTTATTTAAGTGTTACATGCCTATGTGATGAATGGATCAAGCTATATGGGTTTGAGAAAGAATTGCTATTCTATTATGGCAGATCAAATCTAAGTTGATTCATTCGTGTCCCTAGAAAGTCGGGTTGCCTACCTAAATCTTTTTCCTCACTTTGTTAACTTCATTGCTGGATGCGCTGAAAGATCTGAGGCGACTATAAATTTGGCAATGGCTAATCTTAGTGCTAGTGGTAGTTTCTGGAGGGGGACATCAGGCTTTGGTTTCCACTTGCTCTCTAGTCGATGGTTCACAATCTTTGCTTCGATCCTAATAATGTGTGTAAATGGTGCAACATACTTATTTGGTGTATACTCCAACGACGTCAAGTCTTCGTTAGGCTATGATCAGACGACGCTTAACCTAGTGAGCTTCTTCAAGGACTTGGGAGGCAACCTCGGAATCATATCTGGGCTTATCAATGAAATTACTCCACCTTCGGTGGTTCTGGCCATCGGTGCAGTTATGAACTTCTTCGGCTACTTCATGATATGGTTAGCTGTCACTGACCGGACTGCAAAACCCCGTGTATGGCAAATGTGCTTGTACATATGGATAGGAGCCGATTCACAGGCTTTTGCAAACACAGGCTCTCTGATTACATGCGTTAAGAATTTCCCTGAGAGTCGAGGAATTGTTTTAGGCCTTTTGAAAGGTTTCGTTGGTTTAAGTGGTGCTATTATGACACAGTTATACCATGCCCTTCATGGAAATGATGCCAAGTCCCTTATTTTGCTGATAGCCTGGCTTCCAGCTGCTGTCTCAATCGTGTTTCTACCAACAATTCGACTCATCAAGAATGTTCGACTCAAGAATGAGGTCGATGTTTTCTATAGCATACTGTATGTGTCACTTGGCCTTGCTGGTTTTCTTATGATCATTATTGTTATTCAAAACAAGCTTACCTTTACTAGGATTGAGTATGTTGGAAGTGCTGTTTTTGTGCTTATTCTTGTATTTGCTCCACTTGCCATAGTCATCAAACAAGAATTCTATGCATGGAAAAGCCAAAAACAATTCAAAACAGGGATTGAAAATCCTCCTAGAATTGAATCAACACCATTACCAGCAGAATTGCAGCCTATATCATCACCTTCTCGGGCTCTAGTAAATCCTCAGAAGCAAGTCTCTTGCATGAAAGACATATTCAATCCACCGGACCGAGGTGAGGACCATACCATTCTTCAAGCACTTTTCAGCATAGACATGTTAATCCTGTTCATTGCAACAGCATGTGGCATAGGAGGGACATTAACAGCAATAGACAATTTAGGCCAAATCGGAAAATCTTTAGGCTACCCTACTAGAAGCATTACAACGTTCGTGTCACTAGTGAGCATATGGAATTATCTTGGACGTGTTACATCTGGCTTCGTCTCTGAAATCTTCTTGACAAAGTACAAATTCCCTCGACCCTTAATACTTACACTCATCCTGCTCTTCTCGTGTGTTGGTCATCTTCTAATTGCCTTTTCCATTCCAAATTCTCTTTATATCGCCTCTGTGATCATCGGGTTCTGTTTTGGCGCACAATGGCCATTACTTTTCGCGATAATATCAGAAATATTTGGCCTCAAATACTACTCTACACTGTTCCAATTTGGAGCTGTTGCGAGCCCAGTTGGGGCATATATTCTTAATGTGAAAGTTGCTGGAGAACCCTATGATAAAGAGGCACTGAGGCAAATGGAAGCCAAGGGGCTGATAAGGGAAGAAGGACAAGATTTAACATGTTCAGGAGGAGAGTGCTATAGACTATCTTTTATTATTATTACAATTGCTACAATTTTTGGGTGCGTTGTTTCATTAATTCTGGTGTTTAGAACAAGAGAATTTTACAAGGAAGATATATACAGAAAGTTCAAGGAGGAGGTTAAGGCAGTTGAAACCGCGGCCCCGACCAGTACCGCCATTGCCAGTGAACCACTGGCATGAAGGAGTGGGTATGCAGATGAAGAATGTATCAATTTTCTTTATCGTTTGCACGGGTGAATTTTGTAATTTGTAATCGAAATTAAAGAAGAAGAATAAATGAAAATCTATCTAATGAATCTCTTATTCATTTTGAAAATACAAAACAAAAAATACCCCTAAAATTCACTTAAAAATAATACAAATTTCTTGCTCATTAATTTTATCAAAACTCCCGTGTTTGATGAGAATTAAAATTAAATTTTTGATAGATTTTGATAAAAGTTGATGAAATGTGTGATCGAAAAGTTGTGTGAAACACTAAATATATGATTAAAATGAAATGTTGACCGATCTGAATTAAAACATTTAATCCATATCAAATAAGGACTTAAAGTGACGTCTCAAGTACAACACATACTTTAACAATTTGCTTTTATTTTCAAAAAACGTAAATTGAAATGGATAATAAACTTCAATGAAATGGATTGTCATGCTATAAATAACATAAGCATCACGTCGATTTTTATTGAGTTGACTCTTGACTTGGAAAAAATTAAAAAAGAAATAAAATTATGACATAAAAAATTAGGAACAAATTCCGCAAAATGTCAAAAGGCCCTCGGCCCCTCCTTAGTAAAAAATCCCTAATTTCGTCTCTCTCTCTCTCTGCCCCCCGAATATTTATGTATATGTATTTCTCAATATCTATACTTCACCCTCGCCGGTTTCATCGCCGGAATATTTCAGTCGCCGGCGATCTATAATCGCTTCCCGTTCTCCTATCCCTGCTATATTCCCTCTCTCCCTGAATATTACAGGTTTAGATCCATTTTATTTATTACACAATTACCTTTTTATTTCTTTTGATCTCCCTTTCCGGTTTCTTTTTATCATGATTTAGATTTCTATACACATCAATTAGTTTTATATTGTATATATAAGCATGTTTGGTGTTTAGGGTTAGGGTTTTAATTGTTATAGAGGGGGAAGATGTTCAATAAAATCATGAAGAGAGGCCACCGTAAGGTGCCCAAATCGGATGGAGCCGCTGTTGATTATGCCTATGCTCCGACTGGACGGATTTCCGGTCCTGTCTCTACCTCCAATGTTGTTGTTAACCATGCTTCCCGTGGTTGTCCGCCGCCTGTTTCATCCCAATTGCAGCAACTTCCTGCCACGGCCGGAATGGTTCCACTTCCCGGAACCATGGAGAATCTACCTATGTTCCGGGATGTCCCAGTTACCGAGCGGCAGAGTTTATTCATGCGGAAACTCCAAATCTGCTACTTTCAATTTGATTTCTCGGATACCCTTAAGATGGTGAGAGAAAAGGAGATTAAAAGACAAACCCTTGTGGAGCTTGTAGAGTTTATTCAATCCGGGTCGGGTAAAATTTCTGAAAGCAATCAAGAGGAAATGATACGAATGATATCCTTGAATATTTTCCGATGCTTGCCTCCAGCCTCTCATGAAAACACGGGCTCGGAAAATCTAGACCCGGAAGAGGAAGAGTCTTACCTCGACCCTTCTTGGCCCCATTTTCAATTGGTTTATGAATTGCTGTTGCGGTATGTCGTTTCATCTGATACAGATACGAAGATTGCAAAGCGATATATTGATCATTCTTTTGTGCTGAAGTTGCTTGATTTGTTTGATTCTGAGGATGTGAGGGAGAGGGAGTATTTGAAGACAATACTGCATAGAATATATGGAAAGTTCATGGTGCATAGGCCATTTATTAGGAAGGCAATAAATAATATTTTCTATCGGTTTATATATGAGACGGAGAGGCACAGTGGAATTGGAGAACTTTTGGAGATTCTTGGAAGTATAATTAATGGATTTGCGCTGCCAATGAAGGAGGAGCACAAATTGTTTCTTGTCCGGGCTTTGATACCACTCCACAAGCCCAAAACAGTAGCAATTTACCATCAGCAGTTATCGTACTGCATTACGCAGTTTGTGGAAAAAGACTACAAATTGGCAGATACTGTTATAAGGGGTTTATTGAAGTACTGGCCAGTCACCAATTGTCAAAAGGAAGTTCTTTTTCTTGGGGAACTCGAGGAAGTTTTGGAGGCAACCCAGGCTGCAGAGTTCCAGCGTTGCATGGTCCCTCTTTTCAGACAGATTGCTCGTTGCCTCAACAGCTCTCACTTTCAGGTGCAACACAATCACTTGGTTCCTTTTAGACCTATCAGTTTCTATGCACATTTACTTCTTGATTTATATTACTTGTTCTGCAAATTTTTGTATGAATCTTGTTAGTGTTACATTTTAATGTGCTCGATTAATGCTGCTGATTTTCTTTGCATGAAATAATGAATACTGGTTGGATGGTAAAAATATTCGTGATCTGGATGCATCTTTGTTTTAATTGTTATTCTTTCGGTGGTGATAGTGATGGTATCTTTTCTTGCTTCTGTTGTTTGTGTGGCTGGCATTGTTGTCCTCTCTTTTTCTTTACTCAAGATACTACATTTACTCAGCTTTTACTTTATGTATTGATTTGTCAAACTAGACATGCTTTTCGATCTGTATCTCACACTTAATTGAATAATGATGTTGGCTCATGAACCTTTGGCGTGATGTTGGTTCATTTGTAAGGATTGGAGCCTAAATATGATGCACTTCCCATATTTGTGCAATGTTGACTCTGCCTTAGTGATGGAAAATTTTAAATTTTAAATTATAGTCCATTTTGTTCTTCTGGTTTTTTTCTCAATTTCTGTCACCTTTTGGATATCATCAGATTTGATCTTTAGTGAGAATGCCAAAATTATCTCAGTGCTTTATACAGCTTTTTTCATAACTAGCACTTCTATTCACCATATCTGGAAGATGGACATTAGAATTTTGGATGTGATCATATGTCTCCCTTTTAGTTTTGGCTACAAAAGTTATCCTAAAGGAATGTTGTAAGCTTGGTCCCATTAAATATACTATGTTTTTTTCCCTCAAATTATCTTGTGTAGTTCAATTTCTTGAGGTTGGTAATACGTTATAACCCTGATCCTTTTGTGATGAGGAGAGAAACATGGACCTCATTATTTATTTTCACCCACTACTTTAGATGTGATTTTGGTGACTTGCTCGGTCAAAGTAATGCAGAGTTGACATTCAACATCTTTTTTCACTCTAATTGACTCACATTAAGAAACTGTGACTTTTTTGTTTTAATACCCTTCATCATTAGCCTTTTCCTCTTGTGCTTGTACTCTTATAATTTATTTAATGGTTATTGATAAATTAGTTATCATGCTTAGCTTGATACTGGGCAGTAGAAAATGTAGTGCTGAAGAACCTTGTAGCTGGTCGCTGATCTTGGGCCAGAAATGATCTTTGAATCTCGTCTTGGTCTTTTTCAACTTGTAGATAGATTCATCGATGTGGTTTTTTGAAACTTCCTTTATTGCTTAATTAATACTAATTGAAGGTGTTTCCCGTGGAAAGCCTACCTCTGAACTACAAGTTTAGAAACCTTCTGCACTAGAAGGTGTTCTCCAATAACAAGTGGGTGTTGTCGAGAAAAAAAATAAAACTACTAGTACATGTATTTGGAACCCATTAGTTATATATTTGCAACATAAATCTATGGTTTGCAGGATTATAAATAAGCGTCCCATTCCAAATTATGAAAGGAAGGGGGGTCTTTTGTCCTATTTCACACACGTCATAATGCCAATTTTTGCTTGGAATTTGCTAGCATGAGCAATTGCAAAATACTCATTAAATTAATGAGGTGTTGTTTGTATATTTTTGTCAGATTTGATACAAGAAGAATATGGAAACCTCTTCTATATTGAAAATAGATACACCCAATTCCTTTGTTACATGGTGGAACATATATGATGGAGATCATAGTAGATATATTTTTAAGACTTCCCAAGTTTAGATTCTTATTTTGAGAAAAAAGGTTTATCGTATAAATTTTTAATATTTTATGTTATTTCTTTAGTTGTTTCTAACTTAAATTAGATTAGTTAAAACATTATAAAGGGGGCTTATGCATTTTATTTTACACACTTTATTATTGAATAAAAAAAGATTTTTCTCCCTCTAATTTCTCTCGACATTTGCATGCTAATTGACTTAATTCTTTCAATTACATATAATTTCAAATAAAATTCTTGGTTTCCAAAATCAAAATATTATTTTGTCTACCATTTCATGTACAATTAACTCAAGCTTTAGAACCATTTGGTTCAATAAAAAAGGCGCTTATGTACCCCGTACTAAATAGAACCTCATATTCAATTGTCCATATATGTGTAGACATGTGATCATATGTAGTTGTTGTCAAAACTTTTTAAGACTTAGGAATCCATCTTAAAATGTCAGTTTTATTAAGATGAGTAGGCCAAGCATTTATATGTTGGTTAATATTTCATATTTATTTAATGTGAGATTTATCCCTTAACATGCACCCATAAGATGGTGGCTCGTTTGAGCAAATCAATTTTGAAATCTGTGTGTTCATTTGAGTTTTAATCGGATTGAATTACTCGTCTGTGTTTAATGGATTACTTTGAGTTCATTTTAAAAAGTCAACATTGTTCAGAGGTGGCCCAAACCCTTATATCGTGTTTTATGTTTTCATATTTATTCAACGTGAAATTTGTTCCTTACAAAAACTGTAACCAATACAGCAAAATGAGATAGCAACAATTTGTGTGGAACTATTCACAAACAAAACACACACTCGTCTGTCTGTCTGTCTCTCTCTCTCTCTATTATATTCCCTTTCTCTCTCCACCCCCTTCTGCTTCTTCTACAATTCTAGTTCTTGTTTATGAGCGTCCATCATCTATACAACTACTCTACGTCACTTGTGACTTATCTCAATCTTTGTTGGAGGTAGCTTGATTGCTTTTGGAATATACGACTTCATAACTGCATTTTTCTTGACGCTGAGAACTTTATTTGCCCATAATCATTTTGTAGTAATTTTTTATCTTGCGAGAAAATGTATCACTTTCCATGTGCTATATGTTGGAAACTATTTCTCAATGCTATTATAAAGAAAATGGAAATATTTGATAAGGTGTAGCATGAGGAACACAAAGTCTATCAAAGAAAAGTTTCTTCTGGCATTATCTTCTTTTAAATTACTGTGACGGTTGGCACCACATATGGATTCTTAGATCATCCTTTAGTGCTGTTGGTAGCTGTTAATTGTCTTTCTGTTGAAGGTGGGGATGGTTAATACTTTTATCCACACTGTTCATTTTGTTAAATGAGTTATGCAGATACTATATGCTATACAATATAGTTACTTTACCATCTTATGTTTCTGTTAGAACTAGCAATACGCAACCTCACCAAAACACATATCAATCACTCGGATTACTTTCCACCTAGAAGAACTCTCCTCATCATCTGAGTACACTCACCCATCATTACTAATGGTTTAAATAATTTTGTTAAATACATTGAATCAACTTAGTCATAATTTCATCATACGCTTGTATAACGGAAAAGCCTAAAAGTATTACAAAATTGCACTACTTCTTATCCGAAAAAAATTGGACAAGGTTCCATGAGCTGACTGAAAAATGAGTGTCGCATTTTGAAATTTAGGATCTACATGCCACATTATTAGTACTTCTTTGTGAAATCTCCTCTTATTGTTAGATAATTAGTGTCAAGCTTCTATTCTACAGGAAGTAAGCTCTCGAGTATATTTTTTATCTTAAGATGTGGTCATTTGAAGCTCTTTGGAATATAAATTGCCACATAAATTAAAGATAAAAAACTCCATATTTATATTTCCTTTAGTTGATCTCTTATTTAGATGAACATAATAGTATGACATTGTGATTGAATGAATCTAAGATTGGGAACATGCAGAATCAACACTTAAAATTTCACAATCAGTTAGCTGCCATATGTGTGTGTGTGTTTTGGCCATTGTGCTGGTTTTGTGGCTTTGCTTGTAGGCTGCACTAATGTAAATGGTTCTGTCCAACTCTTATACTGGTCCCCCTTGTTTTGCCCTTCCTCCAAGGGGGGATGTTGTGTAACAAATGCATAATGTCCATTGGAACGTTCATGGATTTTATCATCATACTCGTGGATCATTGATGAACTGATTGGATTAACCTATTGGTCATTGGCTATGTTGTTGCACTTTCTGTGGGAGGTGATTTTTAATGAGAAAAAGTTGTCTGCTGTGGAATGCTAGTATATATTGTAGTAAGAGAACAATATAACTGCTATTGTATATATTTTCGATTGGTTATTGGGTAATGATAGGTTCAAGTTTCATGGAGCCAACTACAAATTTGGTTTGATTATTAGGGGTTATCCTTTTAATAAGTCATACTTGTTTTGGGTCTGGATCCTAGGTTTTATTTTTCTTTTAACTTTGTGCATGCAGAATGTAGAGGAAATAAATCTCACGTCTGTTATTAGAGAAGAAAACTATTTGTTCTAAAGTTGTTCATCAATAATTTAAATTGAGGCAATTGCATGAGTTTCATAGTATTTTCTGAGGCAAAGTAATGTTTCAGGTTGCGGAACGAGCACTCTTTCTGTGGAATAATGAACATGTAGTAAGCTTGATTGCCCAGAACCGGAAAGTCATTTTGCCAATTATCTTCGAGGCTTTAGAAAAGAATATCCAGTCCCACTGGAATCAGGCAGTACATGGTCTCACTGTTAATGTTCGAAAAATGTTTTTCGAGATGGATGTGGAGTTGTTCGAGGAATGCCAAAGGCAGTATACAGAAAGGGAAGCAAAGGCGAGAGAGTTGGAAGAACAACGAGAACTGACGTGGCAGAGATTGAGCGCTGCTGCTACACAAGAAGGCTGATGGGATATGGCTATTGCTTTTTTGGAGTGCAATGAACAGTCCCCATCCAAGATCGAAAGGCAAACCTCTTTCCCATGGTATTTCATTTTTATGTTCTTTCCTTTATAATTTTGCTTTGCCCAATCATTAAGAATTACAGGTTAAGCAGCTAGTAATGTAACTTAGATGTATCAATATGTGCTGCAGATTAAGATTGGCTTGTGAAGTATTTCTTGCATTTGGTTTTTACCATATTACCCAACTTGAGAACTTTTTATTCTCGTGTTGAAATTAGTTGACCCGTGTTTTTTCTCCTGAAGATGATTGGTATTTGGAGTTCTAAGGACGACTTTTTGTCATTTTTTGTCAAAATGTGCTTCTGACTTGAATTGTCAATTGTATTCTTTGTAAAAGAAGTCTCAACTTCTGCGAGCACGTCTTAGTTATACGATGTTTCTCTTGAAAGTTGAAATTCATGCGCGTTTCAATGTGCTTTTCTTTCTACAATGACCGGTTAAATTTTATATAAAAAAATTATCAAGTCAGTCCCTAGGCCCCAATATTTAAATCAAGTGAAACCCACTTTTCAATTTGGCTTACAATGATATTTCAATTCAAATTAAATTAAATAAATAAATAAATAAGAAAATCAGACAGAAAAGAAAGAGAAAACTTAAATAGAATGAAAATTGAGTAAGGTTATAAAAATTGAATTGCCAAATCACATTGTTTTACATAGTTTGGCACATTATCGATATTTAATCATCATAATAATAAATAGTACTATTCATGAAAATTTGTATCTGTCTCTTTAAAAGAATTTGATCAAACAATTGACAATTTTTGTTATTAATTTTTGAATACTACTATTTATATATAAGAAGTTATATAGTCGTTTACATACAGATTATGTGTAAAAAAGAAAGTTGGAAAGTTTTTTTATTTTTTTTTTGGTTGATTGAAGAAAAACGAATTTTAAGAAATGAGGACTAACTAGAGGTGGCAAACGAGTCGAGCGGTTCGTCGGTTCGGCCGCTCGGCTCGTTTTTTACGAGCCACGAGCCTCTCGGGCTCGGCTCGTTTTTTACGAGCGGCTCGTCAAATTTTTTTTTTTTTTTTAATAATTTTTTTAAAGGTCTGTATAGTTATAAAAAAAAAAATTTACACGAGCCGAGCCGGCTCGTGAGCCACGAGTAACGAGCCGAGCTCGTGCTTATGCGGGACAAGCCGGTTCGGTTCGGCCCATTGATATCCCTAGNATAATAGTGAATTTCATGAAATGTGTGAATAATAATTACTTCCTCCGTCTCATTAAATTAGTCATGTTTTTCTTTTTCGTCTGTTCCAAATTATAGTCATGTTTCTTATTTGAGAGTGTAGTTAATATATTAGCCCCTGTTTGGCCCCCATTTTTGGGGATTGAAAATTTGTAGAATAGTGATTGATTGGAGAATGTGTGGTGGAAAAGTTTTAGATTTTTGTGTAATATTATTTTATTTGATAAATGTGTGGTTGAGATGAAGAGAAAAAAAATTAGTGGAATGAAATAGAATTTAACGGGGCTCAAACGGGGGCTTAGTTTCATATTATGCCCATTTTTAATGTGTGTGGTTATCATAAATGTAAACCACTCCATAATTCAATTGTAGTTGGAACAATAAATTAAAAATAATAATAATAAAATATTTCATCTTTCATGATATTTATTTATTTGTATTTGTATTGGATGACTTTTGAATGCTAATTACATAAGACGACGTATCAATGAATGCTAATGTCTAGATTGATAATAACGATCCGTCTTGATGTTACTATTAATTAATACTTCGGAATAGTGAGGTCATTAGCATTGGCAGAGAATGAGCGTTCAATGTACTCTCCTCTTAATAGAAAATAAATGTCTGTTCCCTTTTGTACCTTTATATCAGAACATATGCATCTTATAACTAAAATACAATATTATTCTAATGAGTAAAAGGTTTAATAGGATTCGCGTTATAAAATGTGATAATGTTTTGTGCTGATTATCCAAGACTTCAAATCAATTATAAAAGAATAATGCGAGCAGGCTTGGGAAACATCGAAACTTTGCCAAGAAATCACCCCGTACTTGTACTAATGTCGCCTAAGCACGTTACAAGAAGTTTTGATTTCACTCTATTTAAAATCAAATATATGAATCTTTTTTCTACATTCCATTTGCTTCATTGTTAATCATCGACCTTTTCTTTGAGTCACAACTATTTATAAACGGATTGATGAGGTGAAAAGAAAATGAGTTTAAACATTAACATGTGTTAAAGCGCCTGCTCTGACTTTGTACTGTGGTTGGCTGCCCCGAGCTACTGAGCGACCTTCAGTTGCCTAGTCGACCAGAAGCTCTGGGTGACAGCCAGCAAGCCCATAGGGGTCTCGACTGGCCCTCCTACGTCCTCCATCACTTTGTACTAACCCAATATGATACCTCGACTAGTGCCAACTCTGTCCAAAATTGATATTTTTGAAAACTCTCCAACACCTTCTCTTTCCTCATTTATTCAGGCTTTGAGACCAGATATGAAAAATTTAGGGGATGTCAACTAGAACGCTACGAGGCAGAATATACACAACTTACGATGCGGTATGAACATAGTGCGGTAAATTTTACCACAAATAGTGATGCATGCATACCAATAGAAAAATCATCTGGATTACTTAATGAATTGAATGGCTAGTGCTGATAAAATTCATTTAAGTCGTGGAGTTCCTACAAATTTGTTAGTGTTTTCCACCTACTGTGCCATACATGTAAGATTTTTTGGTCAGATTTCTTTCAATCCTTTTCCTTATCTTTTTGGCAACTTTTGCTAGTATTAAAATAAAATAAATAAATAAAAAAACAAAAATAAAATTTGCAGGGAAAAAATGGATTTGTTTCAACATCAGGTGGCTCCCACTGCTGGCTCCTGATGCCGTCGCGTGTACAATCAAATATACAACTGTCAACAAAAGAAGACATTTGTACTATGTTTGAATACCTCAAAATCTTGGGGGAAAAAAAAAAAAGGAAAACTATAACTATTTTGAGTTTCGACCAACTCCCCACCTAACAAAACCCAAAAAAATTTAACGAAGATTTTAAGGTTATGGTGAAGTGAAGGATTATGGGTTCAAGAAAGAATTGTTGTAGTAGTATTAATTTTGATTACTCTTTCAAGGTATTGTTGATTGGTGACTCTGGTGTGGGAAAAAGCAGTCTTCTTTTTAGTTTCATTTCAAACTGTCAGCAGTTTCCTCAGAATCTC
>CAIGRB010158314.1:74860-120260 GCA_903798255.1 Fraxinus quadrangulata
TATATATATATATATATATACACACATATATATTTGTTTTTTTTTAAATAGCAAAAACATAATAATAGATCATATGGAATAGCCAAGAAAACTTGCCCATTTCAAAAAATTTAAAAAATATATGTTTTAATTTATTTTCTTTCTTTTTCCAATTACTTTCTAAAGGCAAAGCGCGGAAAACAACAAAATCTCTAATTCAGGCTTTTGTTTTCGTGCCTAAACGTTAAGGGTTTTTGTTGCCGCTAGTAATTACCCGAAAAAAGAAAGAAAGGGCATTGGGACGTGGCAGCCTGATGTCATGGTCCCTTGTTTCGAACTCTTAATGAAATTGAGATTTTTGTATAGAGAGTATTATGTACTTGTCGATTATTCAATTTAATATTTAAATAAAAGAAAAGATAAAAATAAGGAATAGAGTAGTGGAGGTGGTGAAGCGCAAAATGTGCGGTGCCAGGCTTGCACTCTAATCTTCCACAAGGAATCAATCGTTGCCAAAAAGTAATGGGGTTGCTTCAATGCCAACCGAATCTCACTCGTTTTCTCACCTCTTCATATTTCTCACACACTCTCTCTCCTCTTTCTCTCTCTACATATAGTCACGTAACATTGTGTATGTATACATTAACTTGTTATAAACAATACTCTCAAGTACTATCTCACGAGAGCTACACTAACTTTTTACCCCTCGACAACATCAAGTGCATTTTTTTTTGTACTTGATTTTACATGGCATACTAAAGAAGGATAACTTCTTTTTCGATACTATTCCAATATTATACAATTTACCCTCCAAACAAGCCGACCTTCTTATATAAAGCAACTCCAACCGTATAACATTTTTTTCTCCACCACCTCTCTCTTTATCCATCTACTATTATGCAAGTTCAAGAACAAGTTATGGAGGCTAAGGATGATCGCCATAAAATAAAAGGAAGGCGAACCAAGCGGTCGAGGCCGTCATCACCACTTGCATTAACCATGGCCACCACCAGCTCATGCAGCACCGCCGCCAGTGATGATGGTTTTGGCGGTGCAAGTGATATTTCAGGAAGCTTTTATCGTTTTGCCGCCTCACCGCCTAATTCAGATGAACATACTGATGAAGAAGAAGATATGGCCAATTGTTTAATTCTTTTGGCCAAAGGCCACACCAGAAAAGCATCAGAACCGCCGGCATCGGCGGCTTCCGCCTCCAATAAGACGGCAGCAGTTGCGGCGGCTGTAGAGGTTTACCAGTGCAAGACTTGTACCCGGTGTTTCCCTTCATTCCAAGCTCTTGGTGGACACAGGGCAAGTCACAAGAAACCTAAGCCAACAACAACAACCCTAGAACAAAATCCACAGAATGTTCAATTCAATTATGATCACAGTACAATTCTTTCACTTCAAATCTCAAGCAAAAATTCAGGCGGCAACCCACAAAACAAATCTAGGATTCATCTGTGTACAATATGTGGAGCTGAATTCAACTCCGGCCAAGCCTTAGGTGGTCATATGCGGCGGCACAGGCCGACGCAGTTGGCAACGGTGGCACCTGATAGTCGCCATGAAGAGTCTAAAGAAGCTAAGAAACCAAGAAATCTGTTGTCATTAGATCTTAATCTTCCTGCCCCAGAACCAGAAGATGATGATCTTCGAGAAACCAAGTTTTCTTTTGCATCCAAAGAAATTATTGTCTTCTCAGCCTCTCCTTTGGTCGATTGCCATTACTAGTTTATTCATATTCTATTGTGAATTTATAAAAATGTGAATTATTAACAATTTATTCAAATTAAGTAGATATAATTCTTCTGTATTCATAATTCATTAATAAATTTGTTTAATTTTTTACTGCATCATCTTTCTTCGATTATTCAGTTTAAATCTTTAAGCATTTCACCGTATTTCTCTCTGGCTCTCTGGGTAACACTACCAAAAACATAACATCTTGATGGAGTCGACTCTGTCAATGATCACCAATGAAAATACCATCCAAGTTGCAAAAAAAGAAAGACAATGAGCAATGAAATTTAAGCAACCGCAATTAAAAGTGGTGAATAAGGCTCGTTTGGCTCATCACAAGAAAGCAAAATAAAGCTGCAAAATATGTGTTTTCGTTCAAGAAAATTAATGAATATTGTGCAACTGTACAAGCCAGGTATAACTGCCCCTTCTTTTGCGGTGTCAAGGTAACATGCTTAGCGTCCAAATAAACTAGAAAAATAAGTCCTTTTTTTTTTTCTTTATCGAACTTGACATGCACCAAACATGGTCTAAATTGATTATAGCAGGATCTTTTTATTTTTGGAATTTCACCTTTACCCTTATTATGAGACTCGAATCCACGACAATGACCGAGTAAAGTTTCGTTCTTACCACATGAACTAAGTTTTGATCTCAATTAAACAAAATTTATGTTTTTGGAAAAATAAATTATATTTCTAAAAAGAAATTTCATCGTGTTTAAATAGTAACTTAGTAGCCAAATGGTAGTGTAAGTGTAACATATCTTTGTCTGAATTGATTGTTTGGTGTGTGATTTCATTAAAATTGGTAGTTTCGTTTGTTGATGTCTAATTCGCGGTTGGTATAAAGTCTATATAATGATTTTGGGTTTTGACTAATATTAATTTTTTTTATACATAAATAATAATTTTCTCAATAGAAATAGTGAATAAAAATTATCCACCGTGGCTTCGATTCTATGTGATCTTACAAAAATAATTAAATATTCTGTCTCTATGAGACGCGAATAAAATTAGTTTTGACAAATATATTCATCACTCATCATTATTAAATTAGAAAACCTTAACTGTAACATGACTGTCACTATGTTAATATTTGTTGACATTTAGGTTTCAGTTCGATTTGAACTTATCCACAATGCTATTTGACAACTCTTAGAAGTCATAGTTTGTTAATCAAGCACATGGTTGTGGGGATATTTAAGTTTAAATTGGGTATTGATAGATTAGGTTGAATATGATTAAACTTGATTAAAAAAAAAAAAAAAGATATGTAATTGTCACTTAACATTCAATCAAATGAAATATCAACATTATTTTACTATAGTCTTGTGTAACAAGGCCATCGATTTATTAAAAGGATGATACGTATGCTTATTACAAAATTTAATTTTAGTAATTTTTTAACGACACTCTTTCATTGATGAGTATCATCTTGAATAAAAAGTGAAATAAAGTGAGAAAACAATTGCATCGATAGGTAAAGCATTGTAGAACATTCATCAAATGGAAATCAGGACCTTGGCAAAACATTTTAAGTTTCGGACCTTTTTCCATTGAATTACTAGAGTTCTCGCACACTTTATTATCGAGTAGATATTTATAACCATCTTGATTGTGTACCCCTTTCTCCAGGCAAAATGCTAGACTTGTCTATTCTCTCACATGTTCTTCTACTCAGTTATTGAGCATCTAAAAGGTAGTTAGACTTTGATACTTGAAATCGAATCATGAATGTTCAATACAAAATATACGAAGAAATCACAAAATTTACAAACAATGTTGACCATAGTAAACAGAAGATCATCTATATATCTACACTGAGTATACATCACAAAACCTACTAAAGATTTAAAGCAAAGAACCAAAAGAAAAACTTTGAGAAAGAAAAGCCAAACTTGTGCACACAGTAATATGTGTCAAATAACGATTACTCCCTTTTATAAGAGACAACCCAAAAGTCCGATAGCCACAACTCAGCCACGTGTAAGATTGAGATGAAATAATATCTTGCAAAATCACAAAACACGTTTTTATCTATTTTGGTCAATGGTTAAAAAGTGAGGTACACTTTAACAACAAAAATCTTCAAAAATAAAAAATAAAAATTGAGCATCAAATAATCTCGGATGCATATACTGAGTATATAAACATAACAAATTGTAAAACTTTAGAAGATGTTCAAGTACCTGTAATATTTAAAATTGAGACATTTCAATCTGTTATATAGTTATGCAAAAGAAATATAAATGATCTGTTATATAGTTATGCAAAAGAAATATAAATAAAAAGAAAAAGTTAGCAATAACATTTTTGTACATAATGTAGTGTTACATATTATAAATGATAGCAAAGATGGTTCAAGTGACATTATAATGATGGAGATTATATACTGTTGTAGTCTCTTTTCCTTGACCAAGATTTTATCGTATTTGATTTTCTTGAAAGATTTTTAGTAAGACAACTTTTATACGGTATTCAAAAGATTAATGTACTATTTTTTCTATTGGGATTTTTACTATACGATTTTTTCTAGTAGGATTTTAACAAGATATATCCATTGTGTTATGAATGTTCATAACATAAAAGACATTTATTTTCAAAATAATACTCTTATATGTTACAAATTGTATATGGTGATGAAAATTGGTTTAAAAGATTGAAAATTTGGTTAAGTGTCAAAACCAAATATTTGAAAAAGTGATTTTCGTGTTAATTTTCACCAAATATTCGGACTTGATCTGATATTCAAATAACAAAAGTAAATAAACCAACTTGTTCTACTCGTCGAGTAGATCTTCGTGGCATACTTGAAATCTCAAAATCAATTCCGGATGAATGAGAAATTACGATTCAAAGTTGTAAAGAAAATAGAGGAAATTACCTGAAATTTGTCCAAGTGTGCTGCTAGCCTGATGCTGGACCGTCGCTCAAGCGATGGGCTAGTGACAAAATCACTATTTTTATCGCTCAAGCGAGGTGATGACGATAGGCTAGCGATATCGACAGTGAATGATGAGACCTTTGGCAAGAGTTGATGAGCTTGAGGCGCAATACTTCATTCACAACCCCTCATTCTCTATATATATGACCCGTTAAACGTTCATTAGGTATCACATACCATATTTACATTGAGCATTGCATAAACTCTTGCAAATCACTTCCAAATTTATTCAAAATCGTTTTCTTGTTTTTAGAAAGAAACTCTGTCAAAAGTTTGCCTAATTTGTGGTTTGAAGTACTTCTATCACAAGTTGAATTCGTTGTATTTTGGGAGACAAGTGCCGTAAACCATAAGTACCGTTGCAGGGCAATTTTGTCTTAAGGAAAGAATAAAAATCATTTATCTCGAATTCTTCTTCTTCTTCTTCTTCTTCCCTTCTTAGTTTTAATTTTTTGGTTTTCGTTTGTAGTTTACATATTACATTTACAACCCATATTTATAGTGTTTAATAAATCTCATGCGGATTAAATTTTGTTTTTTGTTTGTTCAATATACAACAACCCTTTCACCTGCACTTATATTTAGCCCATGTCCCTAACAATTTTAAGACAATTTTTTGTGTCTGTGGTTGTTTATCTTTTCTCTTTGTCTTTTAGAATACACATTAGTGTGATATTCCCTTTTTTATTTATTTGCGTCGAACTTCTGTTTGTGGAACAAAAATGATCACTATTGAGACTATTTCGAATCAAAATGGTTTAAACAATGTGGTTTCGCCATTAGCTATACCACTTCAAAATATTGCAATCCCGCATAGGTAAAAACCTGAAATGTTTGGAGGTGTGGACTTCAAGAGATGGCAACAAAAGATGTTGTCTATCTTACCACTCTAAACTTGGAAAAGTTTCTGAAAGAAACTGCGCTGACGGTATAAGAATGTGACAATAATCGTGAATTGATTATCACTTTGGATGCATGGAAGCACTCTGACTTTCTGTGCAAAAATTATATCCTAAATGGATTAGACAACACACTATATGGAGTGTATAGTTCGATGAACTCGGCCAAGGAACTTGGGATTCTTTGGAGAAGAAATACAAGACTGAGGATGCCGGAACTAAGATGTATGTCGACAAATTTTTGGACTACAAGATGGTGGATTCCAAAACGGTGATTAGTCAAGTGCAAGAATTTCAAGTTCTACTACATGACATCCATATCGAGAAAATAGAATTGAGTGAATCTTTCCAAGTTTCTACCATCATCGAAAAGCTCCTTACTATGTGGAGATACTTCAAAAAGTACGTCAAATATAAACGCAAGGAAATGAACTTGGAAGAATTGATTTTCCGCTTGAAGATCGAAGAAGACAATAGGAAATTTGATATGGTCCAACTTGGAGCAAACTTTGTTGAACCAACTCAAAGGCTGTCAACAAAAAGCGAAAGTTCTTCGGTGAGGTACTACGAAGAGACAACTCCAAGAAGGCTAAATATTTCAAAGAGAACTGCTACAACTGTGGAAAAGTCAGACATTGCTCAAGCGAATGTCGAAAACAAAAGAAGAATGCACATGCCAACATGATTGAAAGAGAAACCCTTTCTGAAGGGATGAAAGAGATAAATTTATCTGTAGTTATTTTCCAAGTGTAACCACGTTGGAAACTCAAGAGAATGTTGGGTTGACACTGGTGCTACCCGTCATGTGTGTGTAAATAGGTCGATATTCTCAAATTATCAAAAATTGGATGGAGAACAACTCTTCATGGGGAACTCGGCAAGTTCCAAAGTTGAAGGACAAGACGACATCCGGTAAAGAACTCGTCCTCAACAACATCCTACATGTGCCGAACATATGGAAGAATCTAGTGTCCTGATCTCTACTTAGTAAAAATGATTTTAAATTTGTATTTGTATCCGATAAATTTGTACTCACTAAGAATGAGATGTATGTAGGAAATGGATACATGTGTGATGGGATATTCAAAATGAACGTTCTTACTATTGTACCAAGGCAAAGCATTAGAATAAAACTTTAAATTTCGTTTAAAAGCTTGAATTGTCTTGTGTGTGGCATAGTCGATTAAGACATGTAAAGTATAAATCTTTGTGCAAACTAACGAATCAAAGTTTAATTCTGGCATTTAAGATCGATTCTAGTCATAAATGCAAAGTGTGTGTTGAAGCAAAATTGGAAAACAATGTTCCACTCGATTCAAGGAATACTACACTTTTAGAGCTAATACATAGTGACATTTGTGATTTGAAATATGTTCAAACTAAAGGTGGTAAGAAATATTCTGTTACTTTCATTGATGATTGTACGAAATATTGTTATGTTTTTTCTTTTAAGAAGTAAAGACGAGACGTTGAATGCCTTTAAGCATTATAAGGCGGAAGTTGAAACTCAACTTGGTAAACGAATAAAGAATATTCATAGTGATAGAGAAGGTGAATGTGGGGCACCGTTTGAAGAATTCTGTTTTGAACATGGAATTTTTAGCGGTGGAAATCGAGTTGAGCGGCTCATCGGCTTGACAAAAATGAGCTCGAGCCGAGCAAGCCGACTCGCTAGACGAGCGCTCGTCGAGCAAGCCACCAGCCTGGCTCGTGTAATATGAGAGCCACAAGCCAGCTCGGCTCGTGGCTCGCAAAAAAAAAGAGGGGATGAGAACGGCCACTGAAAATTTCAGTGACTGTTTCGGCCCAAAATTTATTTTTTTAAATTTTAATTTTCCCTATAAATATACATTCATTCAACCAATTTTTTTCACCAAACTTACTATCAATCTCTCATTCTCTACTCTACTCTCCACACTTCATTATCAATATCATTCTATATTTTTCTACATTTTATTTTTAATCGATTTTCTATACTACTACATAATCTACATTCACTTCTCAATTTTACTTCAACATTCAACTTCAATTATCCCATTACAAGTTTTCAATCACAAATGGATCAACACTCATTTGTTGAAAACTTGTGCGAATCACCGTCACGCCTCATAGTCAATTTGGGAATGAATTCACTGGTCTAAATGAATTACTAATTCCATAAAATATTAAAGATTTCGACGTTCATGAAGGTAGTCACCCAATTGATTTGGATGACGTTAATATTGATGCTAGTCATCAAATTGATTTGGAATGTGATGAAAAACCTGCATTAGATATTCTCGATACAAGAGGGAAGAGAAAGGGGAAGAAGCAGACAAAATGTTGGGATCATTTTAAATTGGTTCAAACTGGTCTTGTGATCGATGGAGTTCCAGAAACCAAAGCAGCATGTAAATACTGTCAACAATGATTGACATAGCAAATAGGCATTGGAACCACTCATCTCAATCGTCACTACGAAACATGTGCGGGCGAACATGGACTTCTTCCAGCTGGTCAAACGCCACTACAGTTTGGTAGTCCAGGCGCAGATGCTACTACTACACCACTTTCTACTTGGATGTATTCGGGGAAAAAGTTCGAATGGGAATAGTGAAATTTGTTGCCGCAACGGAGTTGCCACTAGCAATAGCGGACAACCAACATTTCGTTTCCTATGTCAAATAATATCTTTAATCGAGGTACGTTGGGGTAAATCGAAATACTCTTCGTTCTGATACAATTGAATATTTTCTTAATTCAAAGAAACTATTGATTGCGAATTTAGAAAAATATGGGGGTGTGATATTTTTAACTTCAGATATGTGGGAAGAGATTAATAAAAGAGGTTACATAGCTGCAACTGCACACTATATAGACCCACTTTGGGTCTTGCATAAAAAATTATTGGTTTTAAAATTATTGAGTTCCCCGCACAATGCTAACAATATATTTAATATTATTATGAACATTATTAGAGAATATAAATGCGAGAGTAAAATTCGTTTTTTTTACGTTCGACAATACTAGTGTAAATAAGTCTGTTATCGATAAATTGCATAAGGTACTTTAACCCGATTTCAGTGGTTATTTAGTTCATATTTAATGTGTTTGCCATATTTTTTATTTAATAGTACAAGACGGTTTAAAATATGTTAATGATAAAATTCAACGAATTAAGAATACAGTAGTCTATATCACGATTGCACCTAGTAGAAAACAAGCATTTGAGGAATTTTGTGGCGAAGTTGGAATGTCGCATACAAAAACCTTTATTAGTGACGTAGGGTATAGATGGAACTCCACATACTTATTATTAAAATCGTGTGAATGTTTTGAACATTTAATTACTGAATTTTATAATAGTAGGCATATGAGAGACGACGATGATACTATTTTAAATGAGCACGATTGACATTTAGTTTTTAAAATTAAAAATTTTTTGCAAGTTTTTATGATTCTACAAATATTTTGTCTGGTGTTTATTATCCTACTAGTTGTATGATTCTTGAACGTCTGTATATAATTGCTAGAGTTTTTTATAGATTTAAAGATGATCCTGATTTTAGTTCAATTATATTTTTCATAAAATTAAAATTTAGAAAATATTAAAACGATTGCCCATATTACTTTCGTTAGCATGCTTCATGGACTCTCGATATAATTTATTGGG
This sequence comes from Fraxinus quadrangulata, assembly GCA_903798255.1. Classification (NCBI taxonomy): domain Eukaryota; kingdom Viridiplantae; phylum Streptophyta; class Magnoliopsida; order Lamiales; family Oleaceae; genus Fraxinus; species Fraxinus quadrangulata. The sequence goes on from CAIGRB010158314.1 coordinate 84,080, forward strand.
TACTAAATTTGTTATTGATCAAATTTCAAATACTTTAACTTTTAACGTACCTATTACTTATAGGAATTTGGAACAAATTTTATGTGAAATGTATGAAATATATGCTTCACGAATGGGTACACATATTACTCGTGTACCCTCCGACTCTACAACTACTCCTCCAACTAATATAGGAGATGACGACGTTGAAATTTTAAATTTATTCCAAGACTGAACTCATATAGATCTGATTCAACTGTATATACATGTGGTTCCTCTAGTAGTAGTAGTAGTTTGTCTTCCACTGCATGTACTCAAACATCGAATAATAGTCCAAATATGTTGCCTGATGAATTAATTGATTACTTTAATCATAATATGCATAGTAATAATGAAATTAGGAAAAATTCAGAAAAAGTAATTGATTTCTGGCGAATGTATGAACGTCGATGGTCAGTAGTTTCTGCAATGGTTAAATATCTACTAACACCTTCGATTAGTACTGTAGTTTCGGAGTAGTTTGCTTTTGGTGCAGGGAAGAGGGCTCTCTTCGAGGTCGGGAGTCGACTAAAATAAGATATTTTGGAAATATTAATGTACGTGAAAGACTGTGAAGACACTCAATATCGACTGCAAGATAAATATATCGAAATTGCATGTAGTCAAGTAAGTGATATTTAATTTAACCATATTCATCACAAAATTTTATTTTAATACCTTTATAATTTTTTTAAAATTTTTTATACGTAACAAATTGTTCGTGTACAAATTTTAACTCCGCCTACTCAAAATTGAAGTAACCGGTCCCAAACTCGAATAAAGGATGATGGTTTATTATTTATTTTTTTAAAATAAAAATATTTTGAAAAATATATATTTAAAAAAATGTTTAGAAAATGTGTATATACATATATTTTAGGTTTACTATAGTGTTAAAAAAAAAAANATATATATTTATATATATTTTTAGGTTTAGTATAATGTTAAAAAAAAAAAAGACGAGCCGGCGAGCTTTAGCTCGACTCATCGAGTACCCATTAGCAGAGAGCTTGGAGCACAAGTTGAGCTCGCCCAAAATTCCACGACTCGAGCTTTAGCTGGACTCGTCTGGACGAGCCACGAGCTCGACTCGTGTGAGCACTTGCCGAGCTCGTGTGGGTAAGGGCCGAGCCGGCTCGACTCGATCCATTGCCAACCCTAGAATAATTATCAAACAACGGCACCATACTCTCCTCAATCGAATGGTGTTGCTAAACTCAAAAATCGAACTTTTAAGGAAATGATGAATGCCATGTTGTTAAGTTCGGGATTGCCTCAGAACTTACGGAGAAAGCTATTTTAACAGCAAATAATATTATTAATAGGATACTACTTAAGAGGATGGAAAAGACTCCATATAAATTATGGAAATGTCATCTTTCTTCCTACCAACAATTGAAAGTGTGGGGAGTTTGGCCAAGGTTGAAATCTCTAAGCCAAAGCAAGTAAAGATTAGTCTCAAAACGATTGATTGGATATTTATTGGATATGCCAATAATAGTAGTGCATATCGATTCATCGTACACAAATTCGAAATTCAAGATGTACATGAGGGAACCATAATTGAATCAAGAAATGTGTCATTCTTCGAGAATGCGTTTCTTTGTAAGGAAAATGAAAGTGCAAGTTCAAAAAAGAGAATTTATGATACTACAAATGGTATTTCAAATGAGAAAGAACCAAGACTTAGTAAAAGGGCAAGAATATCAACTTCATTTGTCCCATATTTACTGACATATATGGTAGAAAATGATCTAAAAACTTTCAATGAAACCATGTCTACACCGGAAGTACCACATTGAAAAGAAGCTATCAATAGTGAGATAGACTCGATAATACAAACCGTACTTGGGAATTGATTGATTTACCTCCCGAAAATAAGTTTTTAGGGTGTAAATGGATTTTTAAAAAGAAACTTAAACCAGATAGATGCATTGACAAATACAAAGCTAAGTTGGTTGCCAAATGATATAGGCAAAAAGAATGACTTGACTTCTTTGATACCTACTCACCTGTAACTAGAATCACTTCGATAAGGTTGTTAATTGCAATTGCAGCAATACACAACCTTGAGATTCATCAAATGGATGTAAAAACGACATTCCTGAATGATGAGTAGATGAGGAGATATACATGGAACAACCCAAATGGTTCGTCTCTCCTAATCGCAAACATAAGGTTTGTAAACTTGTTAAATCCTTATATGGATTGAAACAAACTCCTACACATTGGCACCAAAAGTTTGACAAAACGATGTTGTTAAACGGATTCAAGATAAAAGAGTGTGATAAGTGTGTATATATAAAACATACACCAAATTCCTATGTGATTGTGTGTTTAGATGTAAACGACATGTTGATAATGTCAAATAGTCACGAACTAATGCTAAACAATAAAAGAATGCTAAAAAAACATTTTGATATGGAAAAATATGAGTGTTGCTAATGTGATACTAGGGATTAAGATCTCTAGAACATCGAAAGAAATCGTACTTTCCCAAGCTCATGGAAATATACAAAGCAAACATGTATAGCTCGATCAACAATGGAATAAGAGTTTATTGCTTTGGACAAAGTTGGAGAAAAAGCAGAATGTCTTCGTAACTTTCTAGAAGATATTCCATGTGGGCCCAAACCGGTACCTGCGATTAGTATACATTGTGATAGTCAATCGATTATTGGAAACTCAAAAAAGTATGTATAATGGTTAGTCTAGACATATACATCGCGGACATAATACGATTAAACAACTAATCTCTAATGAGACCACTTTTATAGATTATGTGAAATCAAAAGAGAACATTGCGGATTCAGTTACGAAATGTTTACTTAGAGATCAAATATGTTGCCTATTGAAAGGAATGAGATTAAAGCCTACTATGTAATGATCTTTGTAATAGTAACTCTACCTTGTTGACTGGAGATCCCAAGATCTTGGTTCAAAGGAATAACTAAATTATGAAGATTCAATGAAACACTCAGGAAATTATTTCCTAACTTATTCATATGATATTAAAGTGCTTTTTGCAGCATGATTGGAGGATAAAATACTCTTTTAATTATTCTTATATCTTGATTAAGTCAAGTGGAATGTGGCATAATAATCTTAATAAGAGGTCACATATGTAAGTGTAAAGTGGGGTCGTTGAGCTACTCTTCTTAATATGGTTGACCTTTTAAGATGGAATCACAAATCTTAACAACGTCGTACAATGGAGGGTTAGATGTAGGTAAATGTTACTTCCTTTTCTGTCATTATTACTTCATTTTGATTCTCCAACACTCACTAGATCTCCGGATCATGTGGTTTGGTTGCTTGGCTATTTGTTAGCTAAAATCTATAGTCAATAATGGTTGGTTGATGAAAAGGGATCTATGGGAGTGGAACATGTCTCACTTTCAGCGAAAAGCGACATTGTTTTGAATAATAGTTGTGAGATTTTCAATAAGACATCATTGGATGACAAAGAGAAATCAATATTTACAATGCTAATTTCCATTCAACTTACCTTCATGAAGAGACTACAAGGAAGGAGGGATAAGATGAAGGCCTACAAAGGGACCCTATGTCCTAAGATCAAAAGAAAATTGGCAATGAACATTGAGTTAGCAGATGGATATGATATTGATTGGTCTGGAGGACCAAAGTATCAGGTGAAGAATGCAGGCAAGCAGTACGTGGTTGACTTAGAACAACGTACATGTGCCCGTCAATGGTGTGAACTGATAGGGATTCTATGCTGTCACGCGGTTGCAGTTACTTTAGACACGAGAAATCAATCGGAGGGTTATGTGGATGGGAGCTATTCAGCAATGACATACCTTGCTTGCTAGGAAAACATACTCAGTTCCATGAACGGATCTTCTTTATGGCCGATTGTGGATGCTCCTCCAATCAAAGCTCCTAATTAGGTGAATAAACAAAAGGAAAAGAAACCCAAAAAGAGAAGTAAGGAAGCCGAAGAAGATTATATTCAGCATTCACAAGGGAAGTCTAAACCATAAAAATGGGACAGTGCAAACATGTCTGTCTGTGGCGGGCAATGGCACAACATAAGATATCACGCAAGGGCCGATGCTCTAAATTTCATAAGTTTTGTCAACCATTTCTTCCTGCCTTCTTAATATAAATATAAATTTCTTCTCCATTTCTTCCAACACGCCTTCTTAGGAGTGGTCCAACACGCCATGGAGTCAGTTTATTCTGAAAGAGAGTAGACCCATACGGTTGGAAGGAAACTAAATCCGGACAGAGGAAGTGTTGGACAGTCCACCCAACCGAATTGATTTCAGCATTATGGTGGATTTTTTTGAAGGTTATAGGATAGTTGACAACGGTTGGTGTATTTTTTTAGATGAATGTAATTAGTAGATGATGGTTTTTGGATGTTTTGGTGCAACTTTTTGGGGATTCAGTGGTGGTCCTATAATTTATATACTTAATCTTTAGAGGCTTTTATTCATGTGTACATAAAGCTTTGAAGAAGATTTTCATCTTCTAATAAGTTATAGTAATTGCTGAAAAAGGATTTTAAGAGTGTGTTTGAGCCATATTATTTTGGAAGAATGTATTTTGAAATAGTAGATTAATGGAGAATGTGTGGTTGAAAAAGAAAGAAATGTTATTAATGTGATGATAAATATTATTTTATTGAAGAATGTGTGATTGAAAATGAGTGTAAGAATGAGAATGAAAATTTTAATAGTGTGGTTGAAAAAGAATGAAAAGTTATTGATGTGATGAAAAATATTATTTTATTGAAAAATGTGTTGTTGAAAATGAGTAAAAGAATGAAAATGAAAATTTTAATGTAAGTCAAACATGGGCTAAATATGCTAATAAGCTTAGAAATTAATGGTTTTATGAAAATATAATAAAGAAATTTTGGAATACATAATATGTATGCTTTTGCCTACACAGAATCAATAATTTATCAGTTGCAAAATTCAATAAACAGTCCTCGTGCAAATGAACAACAATTTTTTTAAGTTCAACGGTCAAATTTCAACATTTTTCAAAGTATAGTGAGTAATCGAACACGCTTTTCAAAATTTAATGAACAATCGAATATCATTTTCAAATTTCAGTTAGCAATCAAAGATATATATATAGGCAATTTTATAACAGCGTTTGGTGGCCACATGTACATTCCGTTTGCCACATCATAACTTTCGTTAGAAGTTAAAAATGGAAGTTAAATCAGTGAGTAATGTTCAACGTTTGAATAAATTCAATATGCAAAACATGACATTTTAAACTTCAGTTTGCAATCGAAGACGCAAACATAAGTTCAATTATTATTGTGACAATTAACTCGGGATTAGAAGTTACGTTACATAATCCCGTTTAAATTTTTTTTTTTTAAAAAAAAGGGAAGGGGTTGGGGTTAAAAAGGTACTTTAAAATAATTCCTTCTTTGTTTTTTAGAAATTAGCCAAACATGGTCTAAGAGATACAAAACCCTAAACCCTCCCCTCCCCCGAATTTCGCCACTCCCCACGAGTTTCTAACGTTACTAGGTCACCTCAACTTCCACCTCAGCATCCGCTCCTTCTCTGTCTGCACGAAAGCAAGACGGAAAGGAGCTGACAATGGTGAAGTCATATCTTCGGTACGAGGCGGCGGCATCTTTCGGAGTTATAGCATCGGTTGACTCCAACATAACCTACGACAACTCCGGCAAGCACCTCTTGGCGGCGGCGCTCGAAAAGCTAGGCGTATGGCACGTTCGCCAGGGCATTTGCACAAAAACTCTAGCACCCTCTCCTTCCTCCTCGCGTGGTCCCTCCCTCGCTGTCACTTCCATTGCCTCTTCTCCCTCGAGTTCTCTCGTATTCTCTCGTTCTCCCTCTTTCCTTCCTTAATGCGTCTGTAAAGGATACTTATAACTATGGCTTTGTACTTTTGATGCCCTAATTAGTAAAGGTCTAATTTTAACTGTTTTATTACGTAGGAGCGAACTGTCGTTTCTTCACAGTTATACATAGCTTGATATGATTATAAATTCTCGATTCAGAAGAACATTTTCCAATAGCTTACATATTGATAATTTCATGTAATGCTATAAATTTGAGTATTATGGATTTGTACATAATTAAAATTGAGAGAATGCAAACGTGTACATTCTATTTATTTATAGCTTTGAAGCATCACGGGGCAACAAAGCACTTTAATTCATAGTTATGTATGTCCAGTGGGTTTTTATAGAATTTTCTTTTGGACTAAGTGCGATTTTGCAAATGAAATCTATTATAATTTCATAAATATCAGATTCAATTTCTGCACAAAAATTATGCACGTTAACCTAACTTGTTATTTATTGTCCTCTCTTTATGATATTTATCTTTGCCAAGAATTGACTCCAAGACAATTGTCATTTTTTGTTTTGGCACTCTTGTTTTTTATTCTAGATCTAGAAGTCTAATTTTGATGCGGTTTTTGCTTGATAGTTTTTATTAAGGGATAATCCCAAATTGACTGCGTATTGAAAGATAGCAACGTATAATGGCTTGAATTATTCCTCTTAATAAGATTGAACTTTTAAGATGGAATCTTTAATGACTTAATATAATATTAGGGCCCATTAAACTTAAACGAGAAATTTGATTCGATTAAGACTAAAAAATGAGCACCAAGATTTCAAGATTGATACGGTTAAATGAGCCAATCATCTTGCAGGGTATATTAAGGAATAAATTACACATCAATTAATTATCGAAATATAAACTAATATATAAGGATATACGTCACTCCTCTTAATAAGGTTGACCTTTTAAGATAGAACCCTAAATTTTAATACCTTGCTTTAGTGCTGATTTGGGAATAGATTATAATAGGTTTAAATTATAAATAGATAGAAATAAGTGGTAAATGAGTGGGCAATGAAATGCGTGGATAAAAAGTAGGTTTGACCGATTATATTTATTGATTAAATAGGTGACAAACAATGGCTTAATCATAGAGAAAAAAAATAGGTAGATGTCATATGCCAGGTTAGAAAGTTAAGGGGGTTTATAATTTTGCATTTCCCAGTTTGTTGTTTGAACTACATATTAATATGAATATTTGTTGGATTCATTATGGACTATAGTTGAGGAAAAAAATTGATTCAACCCAGAAAAGGTAGTTGAGGTAAAAGTTTGATTTTAATTAATATGTTGGAATATAACGAAGTAATGAATGGGATTGGTTTTGCAGATAGCTTGTGGCTATGCTGATGGTAGTGTAAGAATATGGGACACAGAGAAAGGAACATGTGAAACTACTTTGAATGGACATAAAGGCGCTGTAACGATCCTCCGGTACAACAAGGTTGGATCTTTGCTTGCTTCTGGAAGCAAAGACAATGACATTATTTTATGGGATGTGGTCGGTGAGGCTGGACTCTTCCGCCTTCATGGGCACCGTGACCAGGTAGTTTTATCAGCTTTTTGTGGTAACTGACTCGTTTTATATTTTCTTGTTCTGATTTGAAAGCTGTAAAATTTTGTTTTTTCTTTCACCATTTTCTTGGAGCTGAATTATAATGTTTCGTCTTTTTACCTACATATTGCAGGTTACTGACCTTGTTTTGTTGGATTCTGGTAAAAAACTGGTTAGTTCATCCAAAGACAAATTTTTAAGGGTCTGGGACCTTGAAACACAGCATTGCATGCAAATTGTTAGTGGTCATCATAGTGAAATTTGGTCCATTGATGTTGATCCGGATGAAAAATATCTGGTCTCTGGGTCTGCAGACCCTGAACTCCGATTTTACATGATAAAGCATGATTTGGCTGATGGAAAAACTCCACCGGATAAAAATGAATCTGATGCGGATAATGGAAATACATCTGCTCAGAACAAATGGGAAGTTTTGAAGCATTGTGGTGAAATTCAGAGGCAGAGCAAGGATAGAGTTGCTACAGTTAGGTTCAATAAGTCTGGAAATCTGCTGGCCTGTCAAGTTGCAGGGAAAATAGTGGAGATATTTCGTGTGTTGGATGAGTCTGAATCTAGACGTAAAGCAAAAAGAAGAGTTAATAGAAAGAAGGAGAAGAACGCTTCTAAAGGGGCAGGTGAGACTGCTGAAAATGGAATAATTGGAGATGAAGATGGTAATGATATCATTGTTACTGTTCCTGATATCTTTAAGCTCCTGCAGACTCTTCGAGCCAGCAAAAAAATATGCTCCATTTCTTTTTCTCCAATCACTTCAAGAAGCTCTCTGGCTAGCTTAGCATTGTCTTTGAACAATAATTTAATGGAAGTTTATTCAATTGAGAGCACTTCAACCACAAAATCAAGTGCCATTGAGCTCCAGGGTCATCGTTCTGATGTGAGAAGCATCACACTTAGCTCAGATAATACTCTTTTGATGTCAACAAGTCACAGTACTGTTAAAATATGGAATCCCAGCTCCGGTTCATGCCTCAGAACTATTGATTCAGGATACGGATTGTGTGGTCTATTTGTCCCGGGCAATAAGTATGCGGTTGTTGGTACAAAAGGTGGGACACTAGAAATTATTGATGTCCAAAATGGTACATGTATGGAAGTGGTTGAAGCTCATGGGGGCTCTGTTCAGTCTATTGCTGCAACTGCTGATGGATTTGTCACTGGGAGTACAGATCACGATGTCAAGTTCTGGGAGTATCAAACCACTCAAAAGCCTGGTCAAGTGTGTACTTTAGACCCTCGTGCTTTTCTTTTTCTTCATATTTCTTTGGGTTGATGTTTTTCTCTTTGATTGGATAACTTCTAATTGTATATTATACCATACTGCTAGACTGTTCACTTGGATTCCATTCTAATGCTTATTGCTATTGCTAAATGGTATGCCACTAATGATGGATTAATTTCTGTGGTTGACAGGATTCTAGGCATTTAACGGCGTCGCCATTGAGGAATGTGAGAATGAATGATGATGTTCTAGTGGTGGCTGTCAGCCCAGAGGGTAAATATATTGCTGTTGCTCTATTAGACTGCACAGTGAAGGTAGGGTGGGCACTTTTATTCTTGTTATTTTTGCATGTTCTTTATGTTGCTTCATTGTTGTTGAATATCATATTCAATTCAAGTTTCTTCTGCTCTGCAGTTGAAATAATTCTAGGAAGTGGCATAAGATATTCTCTCATTGCAAAATCAGCAAGTATTATGCATTGATGTATACCTAAATCTGATTTGACGTCTCAATATAGTGTAGTGAGAAAAAGAAATTTCATGCAAGTGAATTTTGCAAAATGAAAGTCAATGTTCAGAGGAGTGTAAGCAATGCCTGGGCATTCCAGCATAACTTTGAAAATCTTATGAGGCATCATAGTTTTTAATCTATTTTGTTAACTTGAGGCATGAAACTAGCTGATTAGTTGATTGACCTGGGCCTCCTTCAGTTATTACTTTTACTGTGGGTTAATAGATATTCGAGTCATTTGTATTTGAATGGAGAAGCTGACATTCAGAAATCTTCTCCTTGGTTGATTTGCTTCGGCCTCTTTAAAAAAATTGTTTGTTTTTGGTTAATAAATATTCAAGTCATTTGCATTTGAACGGATAAGTATGTTGGCATGAAGCAGTAATTGGTACTGTTTCCCCCCTTTTTTCCCCTGAACTCATAAGACTCTGGCTCATGTTTGTGGCATCTGGTGAGCCATAAATTGGGTCAGTGCAATATGGCTTGCTATCAAGTTTACTCTCGAAGTCTGAAATGTATTTGATTGTAAAACATTCTGTAATTTTGATACTTACCATACTGGACATTGTCATTAACAGGTGTTCTTCATGGATTCACTCAAGTTTTTCCTCTCCTTGTATGGCCACAAACTGCCCGTGTTATGTATGGACATATCATCTGATGGAGATTTAATTGTTACTGGCTCCGCAGACAAAAATTTAAAGATTTGGGGTCTAGATTTTGGTGATTGCCACAAGTCCCTTTTTGCTCATGCCGATAGGTGCTTCAATGCCTTGCCAAAAATTATATTTTATGTCTTTGCACCTCCCTCCTCCCCCTCTGAGCATAATTTTCTATTTTTATATGTTTTCATTACAGTGTCATGGCAGTTAAGTTTGTACGCAATACGCATTACATGTTTAGTGTGGGGAAAGACCGCCTTGTGAAATACTGGGATGCCGACAAGTTTGAATTGCTTTTAACTCTTGAAGGTCATCACTCCGAGGTCTGGTGTCTTGCAATTAGCAACCGTGGGGATTATCTTGTAACAGGATCTCATGATAGATCCATTCGCCGTTGGGATCGTACAGAAGAGCCTTTCTTTGTTGAGGTACTCCCTTTTAAGTTCTCCATTCTGCTAAAGTTGCTGTGATAAGTAAACGTGTTACATATTTCCCCTTATTGTTCCTCACTTTGATTGGAGCTTGTTATTAATTGCCCCCAATGAAAACCATAATTGTGATTTTATTTGCAGGAAGAGAAAGAGAAAAGGTTGGAAGAGATGTTTGAATCTGACATTGATCATGCATTTGAAAATAGGTATGTGCCAAAGGAAGAACTTCCAGAGGAAGGAGCTGTAGCATTAGCTGGGAAGAAAACTCAAGAAACTATTAATGCCACTGACTTGATCATTGAGTCAATAGACATGGCAGAGGAAGAACTGAAGCGTATTGCTGAGCATGAGGTATGAAGAGTTCTTGCCTTTTTTATTCACTACGTGCCACATATTTTGTATTCTGATATAGAAGATTAGTGTAAAAGTCTCACACTTTTTTCCTCTTCATTATTGAGCCCTTGCCTTGGGACAAGGGAATCTAACCTGTAGTGACCTAATTTTTCATACTAGATTCGGTTCTCAATAAAATACTTTTTGTTTCAACAAATTTTTGTGATTTTTCAGGAGGAGAAATCAAAAGGAAAAGTTACTGATTTCAGGCCGAATATTCTTATGCTAGGGCTTTCCCCTTCTGATTATGTTCTGCGGGCAGTTTCTAATGTTCACACCAATGATTTGGAGCAGACATTGCTAGTAAGTGTGGTGATGTAACTGTACATTGAAGATATGAAATCCTGTGTCTTGAGCTGACAGATAATTTCTTATAATGGTGGATAGAATTCTATTTATTTATGCATATCTGATGTTTCGTATCGAAAATTTCTATTGATCTCGTGTACCACGTTTTACTTCTATTCGGTTGTAAACACTGAACTGCTATCGCGTACCCATATATCCCTTGCAACATGAGATTTAGCATTTGTCAATTTGATCACTGTTTTCTCTTACATAGTTGTTTTGTGAATTCTAACAAATTAAAAGGAGTTACATTTATTAATTGGAATAAACCTAAATAGAGTTGTCGCTATTTTTTTTTTCTTTTGGGTTGAAAATTGAACTGTTGCATTATTAATCAATTTGATCCTTGGGAAACACTTCAATTACATACACAGTAGCTTTCCACTTCGATGGTACCTGATTTTGTAAATTCAAAGTAGCATGGCAATGCGTCTAGAGATTTCATTCTCATACTATTCCTTATTGCATGTGGGGTGCCGATTTGTTCCTTTTCTTTTTCCATTGGATGAGATAGAAACAAAGACGGAGAAAATGTTACCTACTCTTAACGGTCAAAGTGAGCTCCTTTATTCTAAATTCGTTAATTCAAAATGAATCAAATCTCCCTAAGAATAGAACTAATAATTTAGATATTAAGTCCCCTGCTAATGCAGTAGAAGTAAAAATCAAATGCACTTGTAGCTACGAACCTTGTTTTGAATATGATTCTGGTTCAGTTTATAAGTTGACCTTGACAAGTATGTTCAAAGTTAACTATTCTGTTTTTCACACATTTGGAAAAAGGTTAAATATTTCGATTGGACTTTCTTGCAGGCTCTACCATTCTCAGATGCTTTAAAGATATTGTCTTATTTGAAAAATTGGGCTTCTTTACCTAATAAGGTCAGTGCTGCTTTAATGACATGGAGAACAATCATTTTGCACCACATGAAAGTTTAACACAGCTTAAATTTTATTGCACAAACTGAAATTTAATGATGATTTGCATGTTCTATAGTTTTCTTTATCAGTCAAAGTGGTAAATTATATGGCACCATGGTTTTAACTAGTTCAAATGTATGTATGTTGTGCAACGCAAGTTCTTTTCACCATGGCAAACCCATGATTTTGTTGTACTTCCATTGTTGGTACGTTTAATTTCCAGCTTCTTTCCTGCATCCAGTTGATTAAGTCATTCCAATGCTTTTTTGGTTTTTTGAGATGGGGGACGATCTGAGCTTCAACATCCCAAAACATGAGACTTTGATCAAATTCTAAAATCTAGGAACCATAGATATTGACACAAAACACATGTACGGTTAAAATGATCATGTTGAATTGGAAATATGTCGACAACTTAAAACATAATCTACAGGAACACATTGTTCATTACATGCATTTTTAAATGTATGGTGACTGCATCGATTTTTGTCCTTGTGATATTTTAGGTTTAGCTGGTAGGTCCTCAGTTCCCTGTCCATGTCAAAGTTATTAATATTCTTAATATGTCAATGACTGCCCTGAAAGTTGAAATTATGATATGATTATGCTTGGGTTTTATGTGATCATAAAGATGACGTTCGCTATTAAAATAGCATGACTGACATTTCACTCGTAACCTTGTTTTTGCTTACAAAAGTTTTTCACTGTTCTGGCAGGTTGAGCTTGTCTGCCGGGTTGCCACAGTGTTATTGCAGATCCATCACAACCAGCTAGTTGCTACTGTGGCCGCCAGACCTGTCTTAACTCTACTCAAAGACATTCTTCATGCAAGAGTTAAGGTAATTTTACATTATGTGCATGTTTGCCTAAGCTTAAAGAATTTATTTGAAAGTAAATAAGTTCTAAAATAAATAATTTTTTATTCTGTCAAAGTTGGAAATAAGCAGTTTACTTATTTTAAAAGCAAGTCCTTCTTTATTGTCAAAATAAATAATCTTTTCTACTCTGTTTGGAAAAAAAAGTTAAAAAGTAAATTCAATTTTTCTGCTTTAGCCAAAAATGATCCTAGTTCTGAAGGATTTTTGAGCAATTACAGTGGCTCTGTTTGGAAAAGTCTTACTTGATGAAGTCAATTTGATTTTTAGATAATAATAACCAATAACTGAAGCAAATTTATCAACTCCTGTGTTCTTAAGCTAATATTAAAAGCTGAAATGTTCATGTTTGTCTTCAGATGTTACAAGTGCTCCTAATATCTGTAATTTTATGTTTACCAACACCTATAAATTTAGAATCTGGGTAAATGATTTTACCTGCTTTACTTGCTCGGGAATTTGAAGTGGTTGGTGAAATTCAGTGCACATTTCTTAGCTTCCCAACTCTGTATTCCACTATGCTACTGCTCTTCCTTGCGCATTGATGTTTGCATTTTCACAGGAGTGCAAAGATACTCTTGGTTTCAACTTGGCTGCAATGGATCATCTTAAGGTAGTTCATTTCTGAATCTGCTACATAATATTGACTTCGCATCATTTGGAAATAACTAAAACCCATTTCTTTCTTGTATCAGCAATTGATGGCTGCAAAGTCAGATGCACTATTTCGAGATGCAAAAAGTAAAGTATTAGAGATTCGCTCAAAGTATTCAAAACGTGCTGAAGAAAGGATGGAACCAAAAGAAGAAAGGAGAAAAAAGAAGAAACAGAAGAAGATAGATAATGGACATGTTTGGTCTTGACTTACAAACATCGCAATCTGATTTTTATTTTATGCTGCCATAAACTGGTTCAAATGTCTAGGGCAGGACTAGTGCCATTTCCTCGCTACTTCCCATATGTCACTTCATATTTGTCAAATTTTGTTACTCGAGAAAGGAATTTCAGTTGTGAGAACGGTTAAGTTTGCTTAGATGCTGTAAATAGATGTTAGAGGTCACGCAATCATAGATTCATGTATTTGTAGCCTTGAGATGGATGTTACATTTTTGGAGCGAGGACACCAATTTTAGACTTAATTCCGATTATTGATGTGTTACTAACACAGTTTGGTCAATTCTTTTTGGTTCCCAGTAATTTGCCATTCTGCTTACTATCTTGACTCTCAATCTTGAGAAATTTCTGTTTCCTGACATTTTTTCCCCCAATTTTGGCGCCTGATTCTTTCTTTTGAACCAACTGAAGGAATATTTTTTTCGACTCTTTGGCTCTCATGCACGACCTTGGATGAGAAGGAAGTGAGGAACAATCTTCTCGACTCTATATGATGCATGATTGAAACATGAGTCTAACAATTTCAAAATTGCCTATTACATTGACAGTGATTGAGCGCAAGACATGACATAAAATAACTTCCTATTCTGCTTCATAGAATATACTGCCTTTTTAAATGGATTAGAAGAGTCAATTTTAATTGTTACAAACTGTGAAGATGCATGTCAAAATTTGCTTATACAACGACCAGCAGTGAACACAACAAGTGCATATTTGTGAGTCATTAAGAACGTGAGAGAATCAAAAAGTTCAAATGGTTTACTGTCAATTTAAGAGCTACGTTGAGTCACCGTTCTAAGATCTCTATAACAAGGAAGAAGGAGATTGCAATATCTTTCTAGATAAATTCAAAAATCTCTCCTAAGAAATACCCATCACTTTATGTATCTAGATGACCTAATTGTCACAATTGATTTTTTCATTGGAACGAATTAAATGATTTCACTAGTGACCAAATCAATTTTTTTTTTTATTATCTTCTTCGCTGTCAAAAATAGCGTGTAAGACCAGATTTTTTGTATTGCGTGTGCTATTAAATTGGAATTTCAGTATTAAAAAAATAGTGGATATGGTTTTTTGATTTTCCCTATTCATATTTTTAGCTTTTTAATTTTCATTGGATGGTATAATTTGTAGCATTATATTTCAGTATTAAAAGGCAGTGGATATGGTTTTTTGATTGTTCCCTATTCATATTTTTAGCTTTTCCATTTTCGTGTCCAATAGTGCGTGTCAAATTCAGTTGCAATTATCTCCGTGCAAATCTTACCTACAACACAGTCCATGCTTTTGTAAGCTCTTACACCACTTGGATTAGGATAGGGAAAAACGGATACATATGTGCATAATGATATATTCTAGCTCCTGTTTGGCACACATTCTTTCAAAACTCATTTTCAACCACACATTTTTCAATAAAATAATATTTCCGTCACATCAATAACTTTTCCTTACTTTTTAACCACATATTTCCTATCATATCACTATTTAAAATACACTAGTTCCTCAATAATATCCATCAAACACCCCCCTATTTAGCATCCTTTATATAATCTAGGACTGACCTCTAGGCTCTGAGAATTAAATTTTATGGCTTTGCAACCAGAGATGATAAACTTTGTTTTGATACCTCTAATGTCCCCTGGCCACATAATTCCAATGATAGACATGGCAAAATTGTTTGCAGAACGCGGTATTCTTGTGACAATAGTCATGACGCCCCTCAACGCCATCCGGTTCAATGCAGTGATTGATCGTGCCATCTCGTCTGGACTCCCCATTCGGCTTCTTCAGCTTCGGTTTCCATGTAAGGAAGCCGGTTTGCCCATAGGATGTGAAAGTTTAGACACTCTACCATCCTATAAGTTAATAAAAGACTTCTTTAATGCAGCAAAAATGCTACAAAAGCCATTGGAACAGATGCTGAATGGACTTAAGCCAGCTCCAAGTTGCATTATATGCGATAAGCATCTGTCCTGGACGGCTGATTTATCGAATAATCTTCAGATTCCGAGGATTATTTTTGATGGAATGAGTTGCTTCACACAATTGATAATGAATAATTTGCACATTTCCAAGGTTCATGAAACTGCATCTGAGTCGGAGCCTTTTGTCGTGCCTAGTTTACCTGATAGAATTGAGTTTACTAAGCTCCAGCTGCCTAATTTGCTCAATCCAGGCTCGGTGGATGTGAAAGAATTTTTTGAAGAGATACGAGCAACTGAAACACTATCTTATGGGGTGGTGGTCAATAGTTTTGAAGATTTGGAACAAAGATATGTTGATGAATTTCGAAAGATCAGAGGGGGAAAGGTTTGGTGCATTGGTCCACTTTCACTTTTCAACAGGGAGTATTTAGATAAAGCTCAAAGAGGGAACAAGGCCTCTATTGATACAGACCAGTGCTTGAGGTGGTTCGACTCCCATGAGCCTGATTCTGTAATCTACGCATGCCTTGGAAGTCTCAGTCGTCTCATGCCTTCACAATTTATAGAGCTGGCTTTAGGCCTAGAAGCGTCAAACTATCCGTTTATTCTAGTGATAAATGGAGGAGAAAATACAGAAGAAATAGAGAAGTGGATTTTGGAATATGGATTTGATGAAAGAATAAAGGAAAGAGGCCTTTTGATCCGAGGTTGGGCACCACAAGTACTGATTTTATCCCACTCTTCAGTAGGAGGATTCTTAACGCACTGCGGTTGGAATTCAACTCTAGAAGGTATATGTGCTGGCCTGCCAATGATCACATGGCCATTGTTTGCCGAGCAATTTCTAAATGAAAAATTAGTAGTACAGATTTTGGGCACGGGTGTAAGAGTTGGAGCTGAAGATATTGTAGACTTCACCACGCAAGAAAGGTCCGGGATGAAGGTGATGAAGGACGAGATTAAGGCTGCCATTGACATGGTAATGGATAAGGGAAAACAAGGATGTGAAAGAAGGGAAAAAGCAAAAGCACTAAAAGAAATGGCAAAGAGGTCAGTCGAAGAAGATGGATCATCCTATCTCAACACAATGATGCTAATTCAAGACATCGAGCAACTTGTGAAGAAGAATAAGCAATCAACATAAGGATCATTCATTACATAGTAATTGCAAATGATGTTTCAAAGTCCTATTCAATTTGTCAAGTTTAAGGTTGTCTAAGTAAGTTATTCTATAAAAGCACTTGCCTTTATAAAAAGAAAGCTGATTGTATGCCTGGGCTTACGTCATTTGATCTCTTGATTATAAGCCCGAGTATGCTTGGTGCACTTGTATATGAGTATTGATCGTATAAAAAAATTACATTTACCGATCCAAAAAAAAATGAAGAAGAAAGCTGATTCTTGAACCCCTTTCACGCTCGTGGAAATATTGAAGAACCGCGGAAAAAAGAAAAAGCAAAATTTGATCCAATTTATTATAATCTGTTATTATAGAAGCACTTCAGAAATCAATAGTTTAAGCCAAAGGTTCTTAACTTCTTGTACAATAATCTAATTTAATACAAAAGCTTCTGATTTCCACATGAACAAACATTACCTTAGGAACATCATCTGTCCGGTTAGAATACGATAACATTTACTCAATGCCAAAAAATTTTGTCACCCTTTTCTTGCTGCTGGTGAGATTCCTACGCTGCTGGCACATGTAATGGCTAACAGAATGAATACAAGAATTGTTCTTGTAAATAGTTAGTTAATCAATGTCACTCTCTGTGTCCTGAATTTTTCCCCTAAAAGGCTCTGTAACTTTCCAAAATTTACACTTTCAGGTGCATATACTTCTATATTAAGTTATTCCTAGCATATGAGTCACTGAATGAAGAGACTTAGAAGGATCACCATAACTAATATCAACAGAAGATCCTCTTGACTGTGACAAATCCACGATCTTTTTGCAAGTAGAATATAATTCTGGCTTGTCAACGCCCACACACAAAGGATGAACTACAACTGTTGCTTCCTGATTGCTAACCTGCAAAGAAAGTGAAAAGCATTTTTAGCATCCTATCTCTTAATAGAATCATTGTTTCAACAGTGTGGATAAGACTACAATGAGCTCAACATAGTTTCATATATTACCTTATTCCAAAGTCCGTCTGAGGTGAGGATCAAAAACTTGCTCTCTTCTGTAATCCTGAATACTTCAGTTGTCGGCTCAGCTGTTACCCATTGTTTAAGATGGCCACCTCCAATTGCACTTGAAACGGCAAGAGATCCATGTACTCTTCAGATTCATCAAGACTCGCCTCAATACCAAGGGAATAATGAACTTCACCTAAGTCTTTGAGAGCAGAGTGCTTTTTCAGATGCGTGATGAACTTGTAGATTAGTTTGTGATCGTTTCTGGTGATTAGTATGTCATCAACATAGATTAACACAACTACAAGAAGAGTACCATGATGAAGGAAAAACAAGGATGGATCAACTCTTGAATTTTTGAAGTCCCAATTAACAAAAGATCTCTAGCATATCATACCAAGCTCTCGGAGCTTGTTTTAAGCCATACAAGACTTTGTTCAACTTCCAAACATTTTGTGGTCTATATTTATCAATGAAACCTTCAGGTTGCCTCATAAACACATTTTCTTGTGAAAAACCTTTCAAAAATGCATTATTTATATCCAATTGTCTTATACCCCAACCTCTTGAGAAACCTAGATTAAGAATAACTGGTATAGGGGGTGCCTTTGAACTGAATGTCTCATAAAAGTACTTTAACACTAACCTCGGTTTATGCCATTTGGATTAAACTTGGTTTTGAAAATGCATTTGTTGCCAAAAAAGTTTAGACCGGTTGAGCATGGAACAAAATTCCATGTCTTATTTTTCACAAGGGCTTGATATTCGTCATTTATGTCTTTCTTCCATTCAGCTGATTGGCTTCACTAACTGTTGTTGGTTCTAAATTTCCATTTTCAGAGAACGCGGATATTTTTTGGCTTCAAAGACTAGGTTTTGGGTTTGAAGATCCCATGTTTTGATCTTGTATCCCTGTGATGGCAAGAGATTTGGATGTTGGTTTCTAGTCCTTCAAGTGTTCCTATATCATTTGTTTCGTGTTGCTCTTGGTCAAGGGGTATTGGTTCGGGGTGGATTTCAGTATTATTGGAAGTGTTTCCATAGACAGAAACTGATGGGTAGCCTGAGTTAAGAGTTGCTGCAATGGAGTTCTTGCTTTGACTTGTACCAACTGAGCTGAAAGATGGAGTTTCCGACGATGGCATTGGTGAGTTCTGCAGATCTAGATCAACATAAATTATGAGTAGGACTTTTATCCCGACGTGACACAAAAGTTAGCCGATGAAGGATTAACCAAAGTGATAATTGTTTCTCTTGATGAATCATGCAGTTCGTTTGGTATTTAGGAATCCAATTTTGAATGGGAACTCTTTTTCATTGAAAACTATGTATCTGGATAGATAGTCTCTACCGGTGGAATTTAAAAATCCATATCCTTTGTGAGCCACTTTAACCAAGAAACACACATTTTGTAGACTGAAACTGAAACTTGTGACTTTGATAGGGTCGAAGGCAAGGAAAACAAACACATCCAAGTATTTTGAGCTGTGAGTAGTCAGGCAATTTGTTTGAGAGGCCTTTCCTTCAAGAACTCGAGATGGTAATCTAATTATGGGATACACTGCAGTTTAAAAGGATTCCCACCAATATTTCAAGGGAATGGAGGCTTGAGAAAGTAATGTAAGTCTCATTTCAACAATATGCCTGTGCTTTCTTTCAATTTCTCACTTTTGAGCACTTGTATGGGGACATGGGTGTCTAGAATGAATGCCATTGTGGTTTAAGTATGGTAATAATGATCTATATTCCAGTCCCCAATCAACTTGAATAGTTTTGATTTTCGGTTAAGGTTTTGAACTGAACAAAGTATTTCTTGGTTTCAGATTCGGTTTTCAATGGATAGATCCAAGTGTATCTAGTATAATCATCAATAGAAGTTCACATAGGATCTAAATCCAGAAGAAGCAACAGGAGATACTCCCCAAAGTCGGAGTTGAACAAGTTCCAGGGGTAAGTTTGTGTGTGTTTGTGAGGTGCTAAAAGGTATAGAGTGGGATTCGCCATAAGTAAAAGCATCAGAGAAATTTGCACTTTCATTAGATTCGTGAGATTACAGGACTTCAAGACATGATTCATGACTAAAAGATGGATGACCCAACCTCCTATGCAAAACATCCTTTCTTGACACAATAGTAGGATTTCTAGAGTTTTTAACCATTGAGACTGAACAAACTTGTGGAAATTGAACAACTTCCGAGACTTTTTGAGAGGAGTTGACACTAATGCCTTGCAACGATACCTTCCAGCTTGTCCTTGTAAGATTTGCTTTAGCCGTAATGATAAGGTGCGTGTGTTATTAGATTGAAAAAGGAACTGACCAATGTGAGCAATTTTAAGTCTTGAACCATTACCAAAGGTCAAGCGATCATTAACATAGTATTCGGCACGGTGGTTCAGAGTGCTGACATTCAGAGTGACATGATTTGTAGCTCCAATATCGAAAAACCAAGTTTCATGTACAATTGTTTGTGGTGATGCAATAAAGGCAGCTTTACTTCCTCCTTCCATCTTAAAAAGTCAACTTTGTTAAAAGTAGTTAAGCGCTTATAAGTTGATCAGTGATTTTATCTTTATTCAACGTGGAATTCATTCCTAAACATGCCCTCGCAAGATTTTGAAATCCGTGTGCTCATTTTTTGAGTCTTAATAGGATATAATTTTCGTGTACTCATTTTTTGAGTTTTAATAGGATATAATTATTTGTTTGAGCTTAATGAGCTCTAATATCATATTAAGACTTGCGATTCAATTTTAAAAGGTCAATCTTGTCAAATGGATTAGTTCAAGTCCTTATAAGTTGATGTATTTTTATCTTTATTCGATGTGGGATTAATCTCTTGATGCCATGTGTTGGGCTTCACATTTAGGTTTTGTCGTATCTGAACTGGCAAACGTCTGCAAAATGTCCAAAATTGCTTCGCACTTTGACATCTTTGCTTGTAGTTATTGTTGAATCTTCCTCCATATCTTCGGAAATTCTATTAGAGTTCTGTTTTCTTCCTTGTGATTGTTCTTCCAAAACTTGTTTGAACTTCTTTGCTTGTCAGTGAGATTAATAGTTTAATCCTTCGATGTTGGGTCTTGAAAGTGGACTAATATTTTTTTTAAAAATCTTGAAGATTTATGGCTCCCCTTTGATGTTGGGCATGAGGCGAGGGCCTCATTTGCCTCGCCTCAGGTCCGATCCTCACTAAATCATTTTATTTTATTTTTGCGTGTAAAATTTGCTTTTTGAAATGCCCTATTTATAGCTTTTGAAAGCATCAAATCACCCATTTATTCTAGTGATTTTAGGAGGAGAAAAAACAGCAGAAATAGAGAAATGATTTTGGAAGAGGGATACGAGGAAAGAACAAAAGAAAGAATCCTTTTGATAAGAGGTCAGGCACTACAAGTACTAATTTTATCCCACTCTTCAGTAGGAGGATTCGATGATTGCGTACTAACTTTTTGGAGTCGGCTAATTACTTAGATGTTTTCAACATTTATCGGTTGTGCACTTGGTAACTCTGCCTTTACAATCCTCTCAATGCTCTGATCTAAGAGAGAGACTCCGCCTAGATTAATGGTCAATTTGTCAATATTCTAGTCGTACTAGTTCGTCTAGGTTGTGTTTAAAAACAACAGTTGGATAGATTTTAGTGGACAAAATTGTTCTTAAGCAAAATGAAAGAAGTTTGTAGATAATAATGAGTAGTAGTTATGAATGTGCAGTCGAAATTAATTTTTTATTTTGACTAAATTTATGAACTATTTATAAATATCTACCCGAACGGAGGCCATATCTATGCTCTACGAACAAGAACATAAGAACTAAAGCAATCATCAATCAAGAAGTCGAATACCCATAACAAAAGATATCTATGTTTTATTATAGCCAAAGGCCCTCTAAGATATTAGTTATACTACAAGCATTGCAAACTAGAGAGAGATTCTCTCTCTAGGGAAGTGAAAATGCCAAAGGATTGAAGTTGCCCTATATGAATAAGTAATTAACCATAATCCACCACCTTTCAAATGGCCGTTCCTTTATTAATATGGGATGATCCGTGCACCAAGAAAGACTTTGTCCACCACAAAGTTGAGATAGATGTTCCGCCATCCTTACAAGGGAGATGCTTTAGACATGATTAGAGACTCATATTGAAACGTGTGGCTAGAACTAATGCTTGTTGAGTATTTTGCGTCCCAATTCAAGCAATTGGGACTGTCGATAATGGCCGGACGACATGTTGCCAAGCAAAATATGCAGCTTCACATGAAAGATATGGCAACAAGGGTTTTGATCAAGAAGTTTGGTTTGGTATGTTATAAAGAAGTTGCTAGTCACGAGAGCAATGAAAGAGGTAGATGACTTTTGGATAAAGAAAAGCAAAAAAAGGTGGATTTTTAGCATCTTCCAATGGATATGCCATTGGCATCTCCACACAAGGAGGTCATATTTTTCGCACACTCTCATTTTTTTGCTTTTGGCCCTATACTTTTTCGTTTTTCCACAAGTTATT
Source organism: Fraxinus quadrangulata (assembly GCA_903798255.1). NCBI lineage: Eukaryota > Viridiplantae > Streptophyta > Magnoliopsida > Lamiales > Oleaceae > Fraxinus > Fraxinus quadrangulata. Next base: position 106,366 of record CAIGRB010158314.1, read on the forward strand.
ATGCAATGCACACGGACATGTAATTTTGGGCTAGGTTTCACAAAAAATATAATAATAATAATAATAATAATAATAACAACAATGATGACGATGATGATGATGATAAACAACGATGATGATGATGATGATGATGATGATGATGATAATAAAGTAATAGTAATAGTAATAGTAATAGTAATAGTAATAAAGATATAAATGAGAAATAGTTAAAGTATAAAAAATGTGAAAATCGTGTTCAATTTAGTGTACGAAACAATCTCTTATAGATTATACGAGAGTTTAATCTTTTTAAATAAGCAATTTTGGGCATCGACATTAGTGATGCACAATGAATGACTGGTAAGGGTTTGGTATGCTCTATTAATCTATCTGCTTCCAATCTAATTATTAGATTGTATCTTCGACGGGTCTTTTGGGTACAAGTCTTTCGCATTTATTCATTAAGCTCCAGTTTGGACTCAATTTTTTTAAAAAAAAAATCATTTTCTCAAAATTCAATTTCGACCACACATTCTCCTATAAATAATTTTACGCGTAAATTCGAAATTTTTCTTTATTTTTTTAACAACACATTCTTTAAAAAAAAAAATCACTGTTACAAAATATATTTCCCTCCAAAAAGAGGTTAAATAGGGTCTAAAAATCATTTAAGTACACAATTTTTATCAATAAATGACAGTGATATTCGAACTCAAGTCTTTTATGTATTATATGTAAGTGGGAATCATCTCCATATAATGTGGCACGTGATGTGAGGTGAAATGAAATGATAAGGTTAATTAAATGTTTGGATATGAGACCTACTTCATTTGCCTTGTCATTTTATATCAACTCATACAGGGATTATCCTCGCTTTGTACATATAATTTTACACACTTGTTTAGCCACCTCATTTAAAATCTTAAGTTACTAGATATGTGATACATTATTTAATTTGAATGCTTCAAGTTACGTCAAAACCGCTTTCTCATTGAAGACCTTGCAGCGGAACTCTTATAAATTGGTGACATTGCAATTTGAACTCGAAATCTTTGCATATTTTGTGACCAAATTATTTCATCTAAAGGTTTAGACTATCAGATAGAACACGTGTTGAGATATTGAATTGTATTTTCAAACAACTACAAAGTACCCTATTAATTGTGTCGATTAGTGTACAAAATATTGTTCTCTACGAAAGTTAGATCCAACTAATTAAATAAAATTAGTAGGGTGTTGTGCTTTATCATTCTTTTGCTTTGTTTGGCCAGAGATTTCATGTATGTTCCTGGGTGACGTAAGACAAGAGGCGTGCCATTTTTATTGAAGTTGGATTTTTTGTTGCCCTAACTAAAAGCATGTTAAATTTTGTTTAAGTGGTCGAATATTGATTGATAACACTGTTTTACACTTTAAATTAAATTAAAAACACATGATAAATTCAGAAAAGTTACACCAAATCAGACTAGACCCGATCGTGTCAAGTCTAGACTTGGTCGAGCAAAACAAAAGCTATTTTGGAACGTAATAGAAAATAGAAATAGAAATTTAAGGGGTATCCTCAACTGAGATTTTAATGAAATCTATTAAAATTTAGGTGTTTCCAATCGAGATTTTAATGAAATTCCTTTAAAATTTCATTAATAGAGGGATTTTAAAAGATTTGGATAGATTTCAAGTTTAAAAATACATATAATCAAATCTTTTAAAATTTCACCATATTTGATGAGAATTCTTATGGAATTTGTTGAATTCACAAAATTTATTAGGATTTATAATTTTTTAAAATTTACCAAAATCTTAATCGAGGACGCCTGTAAATAAAATAAAGTTGATAAGTTAAACAAGTAAAATAATAATGTATCCAACAGCATCAACCGAACACAGAGGAAAAGTCCATTGATACCTACCTAGCAAGTAAAAAAAATTTCTTGTTTTCGTATGTCCAAACATTTGGCCGCAAATAATTGAATATGGAGATAAATATAACCACGCAGTTTCTCTCTATAACACCGCCCCCACTTGTTGCAATTTTCACCACTATTTTCAGTCTTTTAAGCTTACTCCAACCCTATTCTTCACAACTGTCAATCTATTCGTGACTTTAATTTAATAACTTCCAATTTTTATTGGAATATATGACGATTGCACAAATCTTGGTGACTCAATTAATTTAATCACAACCACACGTATACAGTAGAAAAATTATCTGATATGAACATGACATATAACACCATATGATATAAGATCAATTACAAGTGTTATCGTTGTTAACGCTTATCAAAATTGACACGTGTAATTTGAATATTCGTTTAGCAATGGATAACGTAGTTGATACTTTTCGCTAGAGAGTTCTGAGTACACTTGTCAAATTACAGCGCACTAAACACTTACTATATGTCTGGTGCTAAATAAATAAATAAAATTGGTGGAATAGTCTTATGTGCACACGTAATAGACTTTTCATTCAAATCACGACACTTCAGACCTCGATTCACTTAAATCGCAATACTTGAAAAACAAACGAAGTGATTATGAACGCCGAGATGTCACGATTTGATCACTCAAGATTCGAGGAGTTAAAATTTGAATGGACAGTCATATCACTTGTGCATATAAGGTTGTCTCATCGAAACTTTTCTCATTTGGTAACAGGATTGAAAATAAGATTTTCAACTATATTTATCATATTCAATATTATCTAATTTAACCTACCAAAAACATATATCAAATATTTAGAAAACTTAAAATATGCGTATTTTATTTATTTATATATAAGTTAGGCAACCTAATGGGATCCATTAAGCACATAGAAAACAAGACAATATAATCCTTCTTTTTCTTTCATTCACCCAAATTCTTTTGTCATTGCAACATATCTTCAAAGCCAAAGATCACATCCAAAGTTCATAGTATGATCCATGGAGAGCTTGAATGCACCACCGGCGGCATCGACAGGCTCTTTTTTTACTCCATTGCTGATTTCTATGCTAGGAATAATTGCAACATCCCTAGCCATAATAGTCTACCATTTCGTCTTGGTTAGATACTGCCTCAGGCGGCAAAGAACCACCACCACTGCCGCTGCGCAACCCGTCTGCGAAGCCAGTCCAACCGGCGTGGACCAGAAAGTCCTCGAAACAATCCCAGTTATGGCCTACTCATCCCTAAGAAAACGAAATGTGGATCAGAGTGAATGCGCAGTTTGTTTAGGCGAAATGGAAGATGAAGATATGGTGCGTTTGCTTCCTAATTGTAAGCATGCATTTCATTTGCCATGCATAGATCAATGGCTTATGGCGCATGTAAATTGCCCTCTTTGTCGATCCGCCATTGTTGCTGAAGAAAAAGAAGAAGATGATGATAAAACGGCAACTGCAGTGCCATTGCCGGCTATAGAAAATACAAGAAATAATGGGATTTCTGGAAATTATCATGTTCATGAAAACACAAGTACAATAGAGAATGGTTCTTCATCTGCGAGGCAACCTTTTGCTCTTATTCGCCATTGTTATTCACTGGTATTGCCAACGGAAAGGAAATCACCATCATCTTTGTTATTGTCATCGAGGGGTTTGATAATGGGATTGAATAGATCTTAGTCCATGGATCAGTCTTATGTAGAGGTTAATATAGAAAGGGAGAGTGAAAGGGGTTGTTCATCTTCATCTTAGTCCATGGATCAGTCTTATGTTGTGGTTAATATAGAAAGGGAGAGTGAAAGGGGTTGTTCGTCTTCGTCTTCGTCTTCGTCTTCGGCTTCTTCTTTAAGAGCAGAGCTCATGAGGAGCTGATCGGATTGTTGGCGTGCACAATCTTTAAGGCATTTGGATCGTATATCGTCCAAGTTATTGAGTTCGTTCTCACGATTGCGCGAAGGGAAGACAAATGGGATTCTTCCATACTAAAACATTTTTTTATATATAATTTTCATTTAATTTTTAGTTGAGTTTGATTAGTAGATGATGAATTAGGTTGCTGTCAGCATAAACAAGCAAAGGAGCCTTGGTATGATACTGTTTACAAGAAGAGAGATACTTTTTCTTTCAGAGAATTCACTGTGATCCCCCTCCCGGCCCCTCTCTCACATATGTTCGTACACATTTAATTGAGTTGTTCATGAGTTGTGTAGTCCAGACTCGATGAATTCCAGCTCTGACCCAAAATTCCAATTTTTCTATCCCTAGCTTTGAAAGTCTAAGATACGTTGATTAGCTTTTCTCAATAACAACCAAAAATAAAACAGATAACAACGAGGTTAGTATGAGTTGGCCCGCAATTAGGCGATGCCAGCCACTTCTATGTTCTCATTTTTAATCTCATCTACCTTTAACATTCTCATTTTTCCCTACTTCTTCAAGAAACCAATGAATATCTTTAATTAACATCTGAAACCACAAAGAATTACATAATTATAACTCTTCCATAAAGAACATGTTGAAGTGAACATGATCTAATACTTTAAGATTCTTCATTGTATCATTTAATCAAAACAAGAGAAGTGCAAATTGAACAAAAAAAGAGTACGTGCAACTGATGGACTTTGGTCGAGCTATTCAACTGTTGATCAGTACAATTCAGACTATACATCAGTAGTTGCTTTCTTTCCCATCATTAGAATCAATAATACTAGTATCAGGTTCATCACACATGGGAGTGGTGTAGTAGAATGGGCCAAGCACATACTTGACAATGTCCCGGTACACAACAGTCGGGTGGTGGAGCTTCACGCCAGTCTTCCCGCCGGCAGAGTCGGTGGCAATGTTGCACACAGGATCCGGCGATGATACTAGCCTTAGAAAGCAATTTTGGGGTTTGAGCTCCTTCCCCCCGTTGGTGTATTTTTCCACAGAAATCTCAAAATCCCCAGCATCATCTGTTAAGTCACTTGCATAATGCACAATTCTGCTCCTGTCATCTAGACACGTTACAGATACCTTGCAACCTGCATAGTCATATAAACTAACTCAATGCCTATCATCTCTCTTCTTTAAAATTTCTGTTGGAGTGTCGTCCAAAAGTTTAAGCTCTTAAAGATAAAAGACAAATTTATTGATTTAAAATGTCTTCGACATGTCACTTCACATACCCTATGTTGGGTGGATTTGAAGGAGAAAAACAATACCTTTGATAGGTTTCGCACCAGTAACCCATTCATTCCATCCCTCGGTGCAGTCCTGGCAAAGGACTTTGCCACCAACTTGAAATACCTCAGAATCCTTTGTCAAAGCATCAGCCACACCATTAAAAATCACTAAAAAAGAAGCTGCTGCAATAATCAACAAAATACTTGTTCTTTCCATTTCTGTCACTCAAACACACACAAAATTTGAATTTAATTGAAGATGAAGAATACTGCCTGGAGATAGTATGATAAATATATAGAGAAGAGAAGAAATTATGATCAAATACTGTGTGGAAGACCACTAAGCCACCACTAGCTGGGAACGTGCAAACCATAAAGGTTATTTTTAAAAGGGCATTGAACTTTCTTTATGCATATTTAATTGAGCAGTGTATTAAGAAATTTTTGGGCTCCAACAGACATCCTGCTTAATATTATTGAAACTTCATTTTTTTTATTATTTTTTTTTTCTTTTCATTCAATTATTTTTTTATTTTTTTTGGGTGTGTGACAAAATTAGTGCTCCAAGTAATTACATGACCAACTCTCTGTAGCAGATCTTTAAATCTGGTTGGATATGTATTTTTTACTATTGTATTAGACAAAATGTATGTAGGTAACTTTTGAGGCTTACGGTCAAAACGTAGAGATTGAAAAGTATGATTTTTATTCTGGAAGGACAAAGAAATACTTCATTAGATTGCAATTGTAGCACAGTATATAGAGTATTACCACATCCAACCCTCCAATTACTGGTTCAATATTCTAATAATATTGGTGAAAATATCACTTTCTGTAGATTAATTTATTTGGTTTAGAGCCAACTCTCTTAATTGAAATCTGCCACCCCTCCCACAAATTTTTCTGATCAGAACTGGAATCATGAATCTTGACATAGCAGCAGAATAAATTTTCTTCAGTAAAAACGACAAATTTTATCAACGAACAATAAATAAATAAATGCAAAGAAATAATGTGACTCGTAAACTCGACTACCCTAATCCAAAATCTACCGATTGTAAGGGGCAAAGTGGCTATCAAAAGTAAAGTTCGAGGCCAGACCCTGATGGCCAAGAACATGTTTCATAGTATGGCAGATATTCAAACAAACGACTCAGACAAAGAACAGGGAAGCTGATATAGCTGTTGATCTAATGCATAAAACCTTGGTGCATATAGCGCTGAGGCTTGAAAATAGGCTTCAAATCCAGGAAGAAAGGAAGCCAAATCTATATATATTTCAATATTTTAATCCACTAACTCAGCGCCAAAAAACCTGTGAGAAAACAAGACAGCGTTCAATCTAGTTTCTCGAATCCTGAAAGCACAAAAGTGCATCCGGCTCAGTGACTTCTAGCTCGAAGAAAAATTATCCAACTGAACAGATAACGTTATAAATACATTGCTTCCCCCAATTCACATCCAACATTCAAAGCAACCCTGCTTTCTTGAGAGCTTCCTCAAAATCCTCGTTGCTTTTCCACGAGCCCAACTGCATCACATAAAGTTGGAACGTTGGTTATATACTGTGGCTCAGAAAATTACCCTCAAAACTATGCCAATAAATAAATTCATTCTTGAGAACGTCAACAAACAACTAAAAAATCTCTATTTTATGGTACACTAAGTGAAAAAATAGAATATTAAAGAGAGAACATAGCCTGAACTCTGCCCAAGAAGAGTGCAAGATTTCACCTGAGTCATTTGAGCGTTGAAGTGTTGCTCAATCTTGTCCATGATCATATTATCTCTATCATCACAAAGCAAATTAAATACAGCACCTGTTAAATTACAAAAGAGTGTCATACTGCAGAATTTGCATAGAAAAAGAGTATATATACAACCAGACTAGGCTACAAAGAATCCCCTTCTTCCAGAAGAACTCTACATAGGTTACATGACAAATAGCTGAATTATCACGGGCTGTTTTTTGCATATATGATGAATTCAAGACTACAATATTACATATTTAAACAAGGGATTCAAAGTTTGAACAAAGAATCACAGGGTTTCACCAGGCAAAGGAAATAATAGATTCAAGAAATTATTTAGCCCGCCGTTTGACGAAGCTTTTTGAGATTATAAGTTGATGATCACACGAAATGTGTGGTTAAAAAGTAGATAAAAGTTGCAGATCCAATGAAATGTTTGGTTAAAAATTAAGTTCGACGAGCTTAAAATCTAAAAAAAAGGTTTTACCAAACAAGAGCATATTCCGACAAGAAAAATCATAACCTACAATTAGAACAAAGAAAATGGTAACAAAGCAAGTATTATGGGAGAAAATTCTAAATTTAGCGACTTCCACATGAGCTATTTGAATTCACCAAATGTTATCAAAAGACAAGTGCGATGGAAAAATGAAAACAAAGTAAGCACTAAAAATAAAAATCAGAAAGAGAAATAACCTTTGCGGCCAAAGCGCCCAGCTCTACCGACCCGATGTAAGTATACCTCATAATCAGGTTCCGAAGGATTGTCATATCTCACAGGGAGATTAAAATTGACAACCAAATTGACCTGGGGAAATAAATAGCCACCTTCTACAACTTCACAATACGAGATAGGAAATCATACATTCAAAAATTAGGAATAACAGTAGAAGAGAGAATCACCTGTGATTGATCAAAACCCCTAGCAAGAAGATCAGTAGATATAAGAACTTGAGTCAAACCTTCTTTGAACTCTTTTATTATTCTGTCCCTATCTTCTTGCTTCAAAGCCCCTTGAATGGTAGTAACCTCATATCCATACTTGACTAAATCTTGGTGCAACATAGATGCACTGTTTCTTGAGCGGACAAATATGATTGTCTGCCCTACCTTCTCTCCTATTTCAAATATTTTGTCTTTAATGACCATGATCTTTGAAAGCTCATCCGGACACTGCACTTTATATTGTTTGACAGACTCCAAAGATAGTTCTTCCTTTTTAACAAACATTTGGTTATAGTCTCTAACAAATATTTCCTTGACAATTTTAGAGACGAAGGCCCTGACAGCATCATCAAATGTTGCAGAAAATAGGAGCACCTGGTGACAATTGCGGGCAACAGAAACAAGGTCAAATATGCATTCCACAAAGGACATACATGAAGGCATCGATAAAAAAAGCCAGAATATGCTTTCAAGTACTATATATTAAAATCCTCCCTTCTATGCTTTTAGTTGGACATTTATAATGGTAAAGCCACCAGCTAGAAGCTAATAATAGGAAAGTTGTTAATTCCAGTTCAGCTGTACACTAATCACACAAATATATAATGATATATACAGAAGGTGGTCTCAATGCAGACAGAATTGTATCTGAATAAGGTTATTATTGCGATTCAAAGAAGTTAACACTGGAGGAGGCAGAACAAAAAAGAGATGATCTTTTCATCAATGATCAGGTCATCAAGAAGTAGACAATACATGTTCAGAAGCAATGAACATAAAAGCAGGAGATCATAGAACATTTCTTCATAGAAATGGTAAAAAAATCCAGTAAAATTAGCCAACCTGGCAATTGGAACTGCCTTTTTGAATTGCCTTCATTATCTTCACCGACTCATCTTGAAAGCCACTCTACATGTACCAAAAAATCACCCAATCAGTAAAATCATGAATAACACAGATCTTCTATAGACTGCCATCTATTTCTCAACCATAAGAAAATAACATATTCAACTAACTGGAGTACATAACTTACATTGGTATCAAATATATAGTAATTTTAAGCAAAATATTAATGTTGACGTCATAATCCTCTATCTAACGGACATAAGACATAGGTTGTTGTTCGTCATAATCCTCCTACTGCATGTTATCACAGGGAGTCTCCCTGTCTTAACATGAACTGCAGCATAAGAGGTATTCCATGTGCCACGATACAGCAAGGATTGTGATTAGTACACCAAATTTAGAGTTTAACAGATGAACATGTTCAATGTTAAGAGGATAATAAATCCTTCTGACCGTCCAAAGTTGAAACATAATACAGTCAAGTCAAGAATACAATACAATTCGTATTAAAAAAAAATGAAAGGAGAGACAGAGATCTTCCATGGATCAAATATGAAGAAAAATGAGGACCTTAAGCATGAGCAATCAAATTAAGTTCGTCTTCTGGCTTTCTTTTTCTTTTTCTACAAAATGATAGCTGACCATATTAATTTTTCAACCTCCAGTTCCTCAAAGCAAGCAAGAACAATGTGTATGGAGAAGATCTTGCAAGTATATGTTAGTGCTAATCAACAATAAAAAAAATTTCAACTCCACCAAGTAAGTGTCTTGTTCATTGATCTAAAATTAGAGTTAAAAGAATCAAAAGGCAGTAAGAGGTGATGAACAAGAGCAAGCAGCAGCTTAAAGACATAACTGTGAAGAACTCAATAAAGCCAACCAAAAAAGCAGCAAACAGAAGAAATTGAGTAATCGAACGTACAGGTGGGAGTAAATTTATCCCCAGAGCGAAACGTTAATTACCTCAGCCAACATGTGATCCGCCTCATCAAAAACAAGAATCTTCATTTGACTCACTCCCAGTTTCTTTGCTACTACCCACTTACTTATTGTACCAGGGGTGCCAATAATTACTTGTGCTGTAATTGGTGGCCTCTTATAAATTGGTATGTAGTTTGCAGAATCTGATGGTATTGCTAATTCTGAAGTTATCCCAGTGTATTTCCCCATCTTGAGGAGCACTTCCATATTCTGCAAAATTCATTCAGTTTCATAATCAGACTAAGAAAACTCACGAGTTACATTCATAATAAAGCTTCACACAGCAACCAGAATGCATGCACCTATTTATTAGAACCATACACTGTGACTCGAGTTTAAAACTTTTGATGGAACTGAAATTGGTAACCACCCATCATATTCCTTGAATTTACGTAGACACTCAAATTCTAATAGAACCCTCAAGACTTAACAGCAATTTTTGCCTGTGACTATCAATTTGTTATCAACTTAAATCGATATAACAAGAATGGCAGACCAAAAAATGACTACTTCCAGTGGTTTGAATATCAAATATAAATAACTGCAAATGTATGCAAGCATATGTTCAAGTACATGTGATCCCTACTTCTCATGCCCACCCCCTCCTTCCAAGTACCAAAGCAAGCAGTAAATATGAACAATATTACCAAAAATGACAATCAACAAACCTGAATGGCCAATTCTCTGGTGGGGCAGATACAAAGTGCCTGGGGAGCCTTGAGGTTTGGATCAACACGGCTCAACATACCAAGCACAAAACATGTGGTCTTCCCAGAGCCATTGTGAGCCTGAGCTATCAAATTCTTGTATGGAGGAGTTAGAATCATTGGCAAACTAATAGTCTGAATCTTACTAGGCCTCTCAAACTTCATCTCAATATACAGACCCTTCAATAATTCAGGTGACAGATTTAAATCCTCAAATCTCTTAGCTGATGTATATGGAGTGTCACCAGATGTAACCTACATTTTCAATATCAATACCCAAAATGAGCATACCACAAATGGTCCAAATGAGCAACATTTTTGTCATAATATATATAAATATGAAAATTAACCGACGACCAACAGTGAACTGTGGAAGAACCAAAAAGGTTAGAAGAGTTTCTGAAAAATGTAAACCTACAACCAAATTAAACCTTTAAAGTATGGAGAATTAAAATGAAAACTTCAATTAATTATTGACTGAGTAAGAAAATTTTTTTAAAAAAGAACCTAATACTGTCACACTTACTCTAATGAGGCTCTAAACAATGGCCACGTGGCAGCCAGCTAACAAGCATAATCAGTCTCGCAATCCATGTTACTGTTCTACTTGGCCCAGTCGAGGCAATATAACAAGGTAGCCGAAGTAATACATCATCCAGCCGAGGTGTCATGTAGAGACCGACCCTTCATGTCCTATGCGAGATGCTATAACCTACTGCAGAGAGAATTCGAGGCAATTAGCCTCTTTAATGAGAAAAGACATCTTCTACTTCACCACTTTCAAGAGATCTTCTGTAAAAAGATCTTCCTACGAATGATTGATGTGACAACTCCACAGCAGATACCTAACGATCGACATTCTACTTTTTCGAGGTCAGACAGACTATAAGATGGCTACTTTCAGAAAAATTAAATACCCCTCAACCTATGATTGATGAAGTGACACCTAGGAAAAGATGCCACGACCATTAGGATGAGACCATGTGTCTTTTCATTTAACGTAACAATTCCTCTTCTTCTACTATAAAAGCTTACACTCAGTAACATTTGAAGGTAATGAAATTTTACACACTCAATTGTAACATTACTCTCATTTTTTCTCTCACACTCCCGATGTCCGAACACTATTGTGGCTCACGTCTTTCGCACGTCCCACACTTAAATACACATATACTAGTGACTGATTTGACCGTAGAAGTGCATGAGGCCGCCTCCCTGTAACGTGAGGAGCAATTGGGGAAAAAAGGGAAGAAGAACTGGCCATGGAAGGAAAGGCAGGAAATCAGAAGTGGAGGAAGAAGAAGGAATTAACAGCAGTAACTGATTCAAATCCAAAATGACAGCATTTGGTTTAAGAGAAAATGGCAGCGTTTTTAGTTTAATTAAATAAATTGTAATAGGAATTGAAGAACGTTTTATGTTTTTCTTGGCTTCAAAAATCCAACTTTACTTGTACTGAACAGATATAGATACAGCCATGTGCGTGGTGGAAATCAGTTGTCATTTTATGAATTTCAGTTGCTAATTGAAGAGATTCAATTCAGTTCTCACCTCCCATTCTTCTTATTTTAATCGTTTTCACCCTCCCCAATTCTGTTTTGCTTTTAATTTTGGTTACAAGTTCAGTCGATTCAGCTGGGTAGAGTTCCGTAGTTGAGCTGTGAAGCTGGAGGTTGCGGATTGAGGTTCAATTCGTGACACTCCCACCGCTGGAGAAGACCACATCTGGTTGTCCAATGCAAGAGCTAGACCACGTGGACGTGAGTGAAGCCGGATCAGATGGCTACATCACCGTGCAATACCGAGGTCAACAAATTCCAAGTTAACGCACAATTTCGCCAATATTGAACCAAAAAATTCAAAAGGATAGATCCTTGCAATATTTTACAAATGCATAAAGTTGATTAAATTCAGAAATCAACTCAAAATACCAATCTTTATAAAAATCTAAGGAGCTGTTCTCTTTGGCCGTTTTGGGTCGTTTCAGTTTTCGATTTTTCAAAACAGTGAAAACGCGTTCTCTTTCCTATTTTCGAAAACGCGTTTTTGAAAACGAAAAAAAATTTGTACACTAAACGATAAAATCATCNTTTTTGAAAATGTAAAAAAGAACACATTTTTAACAATCTCAAAATACACTCCCAAAACACAAAACTCAAAATGAATTCAAAACTCAAAATACAAAACTGAAATACAAAGAGAACGACCCCTAAGTAACAGATTGTAAATAGTCGAAATTCTAATCAAAACCTTTAATTTCTGAAAAAGAGCCAAGGATAACCCAGAAATCAGATCCACGATTATATAAATATGTTTATAATCATTGCACAGCAAGAGAGAGGTCATACAGCTTCAATTCTGGAATCATCAGGATCGGTGAGGTTAGTGTTGACTCTCTTGGACTCGTCGATGGCAAGTGAGTCCAACTGAAGGTCAGATTTTTCATCCAAGGTCTCGGCTTCCTCTTGCTCCGGATCGGGCTCATCAGCTACGTCGGCCCAACTTTTTGATTGGAAAGGTTTCGGTTCCGCGGTGGCGGCGGCGGCAGGGGGATTGTTGTCTTCCATTAGAAGAGACTCCTTGTCGAACGGCGAGTAAACAATGGAGAGAACTCGAGTGTCTGAGCGTTTATATGAATGTATAACCGAATGTATTCAGTGGCGTTCGAACGGCGCAGATAAACATCCAAAGGTCAAGGAGGAGTTGTATCTTGCGCACTGGAAACTGATCTGGAATTATTAGCCCTCCATTTTCATTAGATTTTGGAAAAAAAAATTGTATATTGGAATAATAATTTTTTTGAAAATTTTAAGTTAAAAGAGTCTGGAATTATTAACCATCCATTTACGTATAATGTTATTTTATTGAAAAATATATAATTAATAAGAAGAATACATAATTTTAATGGAGCCCAAATAGGAGCTAAAATCTGAATAATTATCTTAATTAATTGTCATAGATTGATTTTGAAAGAGTCCCAGAAAATTTGTATAAAAGAAATAAAGATTAATCCATCATTTCACAAACTTATACATGATGATTTATAAATAGAAATAATTGTGAGTCTCACTGAATATATAGATAATAGTGAATATGTTGTAAAATTATAAAATAAATATTGATAATTACATAATTTTATTGTCGTGCATAGATGAATATTATCTAATTTAGAAAGTTTATTTCATTTCAATTATAACTCTCATTTTGAACCATATAAATACGAATCTTGATTTTCAATAAAATACACAAGTATATTGATTTCTCTCTATTTTTTCCTTTCTCTCTCTCTCTCTCTCTCTCTAATTTATAGCACGTTTCAACAAAAATCTCTAAAAATAAAAGTACATTAGTTAGAAGGTAATAATTTTATGAGTACTGATCAGAAGAACTTGCAAGACACGTGTCATGATGTAGTTTAGTACGTAATAGCGCAGATATTACAAAAAATATTTGTATCAAATATTAGTTACATAAAATTTTCTTATAAGTTGCTAAATATTTCGAGCTAACATTAAATGTGGAGATAAAAAAAATACACTCACGGTTATCGAAGAAATCGAGGCTCACCTTCCACCACAGCCTCCAGTTATCGAAAAATGT